>JAJHUQ010000041.1:1890000-1892500 GCA_035773235.1 Eospalax fontanierii | reverse complement strand
CCCCTAACCCTAACCCTAACATAAAACCTAACCAAAACCCTAACCCTAACCCTAACCCTAACACAAAACAAAAGCCTAACCCTAACCCTAACACTAACCCTAAACCAAACCCTTACCCTAACCCTAACCCTAACCCAAACCCAAACCCTAACCCTAACCCTAACCCAAAACCAAACCCTAACCCTAACCCTAACCCTAAACCTAACCCTAACCAAAACCCTAACTCTAAACCTAAGTCTAACCCTAACCCTAACCCTAACCCTAAACCTAACACTAACCCAAACCCAAACCCAAACCCAAACCCTAACCCTAACCCTAACCCTAACGCTAACCCTAACCCTAACCCTAACCAAAACCGTAACTCTAACCCTAAGCCTAACCCTAACCCTAAACCAAAACCTAACCATACCCCTAAACATAATCCTAACCCTAACCCTAACCCTAACCCTAACCCTGACCCGAAACCTAACTCTAACCCTAACCCAAACCCTAATCCTAACCCTAACCCAAACCCAAACCTTAACACTAACACTAACCCTAACCCTAAGCCAAACCCAAACCCTAAACTTAATCCTAAACAAAACCCAAACCCTAACCCTAACCTTAATCCTAACACTAACCCAAACAAAAACCCTAACCCTAACTCAATCCCTAACCCTAAACCTAAATCTAACAGTAATCCTAACCCTAAACCTAATCCTAACCCTAACCCAAAACCTATCCCTATCCCTATCTCAAACCTGAACATGAATCCTAACCCTAACTCTATCCCTATCCCAAAACCTAATCCTAACCCTATACCTAACCCTAAATCAAACCCTAACCCTAACCCTTACCTTAACACTTAACCCCTAACCCTAACCCTAACACTTACCCTAAAACTATACCTAATCTGAACCCTAACACTAACTCTAACCCAAATGCTAACCCCAACCATAACCCTAACCCTAACACAAACCCAAATCCTAACACTAACCCAAACCCTAACCCTAACCCCACGCCTACCGCTAACCCAAACCGAAACCCTAACCCTTAAGCTAACCCTAACACAAACCCAAACCCTAACCGTAACCCTAACCCTAACAGTAACCTTAACCCTAAGCCAAACACTAATCCTAACTCTAACCCTACCCCTAACCCAAACCCTAAACCTAACCCAAACCCTAACCCTAACCCTTAACCTAACACTAACCGAAAACCTAAGCCCAACACTAACCCTAAACCAAACCCTAACCCCAACCGTAACCCTAACCCTAAACCTAACCCTAATACTAACCCCTGACCCTAATCTTAACCCTAACCCTAAACCTAACCTTAACCCCAAACCTAACCCAAAGACTAACTCTAACCCTAACCCTAAACTTAACTGTAACCCTAACCCAAACCCTAACCCAAACCCCAACCCTAACCCTAACCCAAACCCAAACCCTAACACTAACGTTAAAACTAACCCAAACGTTAACCCTAACCCTAACCGAAACCCTACCCCTACGCCTAAACCTAAACAAAATCTTAACCCTAACCCTAACGCTAAACCTAACACTAACCGTAACACTAACCCAAACCGTAACCCTAACCCTAACCCTAACCCAAACCGTACTCCTAAACCTAACCCTAACCCTAAGCCTAACCCTAATAAAAAAACCAAACCCTAAACGTAACCGTAACCCTAACGCAAACCCTAAAACAAAACCTAAACCTAACCCTAACCGTTGCCCTAACCCTAACCCTAACCCTAACCCTAACCCTAACCCTAACCCTAACCTTACCCAAATCCAAACCCTCACCCTAACCTTAATCCTAACTCTAACCCAAACCCAAACCCTAACCCTAACCCTAATTCTAACCCTAAACCTAACCCTAACCCAAACACTTACCCTAACCCTAACCCTAATCGAAACACTAACCCAAACGCGAACCCTAACCCAAATACTAACCCTTAACCTAAACCAAATCATAACACTAACCCTAACCCTAACCCTTATCCTAACCCAAACCCAAATACTAACCCAAACCCTAACCCTAACCCTAACACTAATCCTCTAACCCTAACCCTAACCCTAACCCAAACCCTAACCCAAACCCTAACCCTAACCCTAATCCTAAACCTAACCCTAAACCAAAACCTAACTCGAACCCAAAGCCAATCCCTCACCCTAACCCTAACCCTAACTCTAACCCAAATCCTAATCCTAACCCTAACCCTAATCTTAAACCTAACCCTAACCCTAACCCTGACACGTAACCCTAACTCTAACCCTAACCCTAACTCTAACCCGAACCTTAAACCTAACCCAAATCCTAACACTAACCCTAACCCTAACCCTAAACCAAAACCTAACCCTGACCCTAACGCTTGCCCAAACCCTAAACCTAATCCTAACACAAACCCTAATGCTAACCTTGACACCTAACCCTAACCCTAACCCTAACCATAACCCTAACTCTAACCCGAACCTTAACCCTAACCCTAACCCTAACCCAAACCCAAACCCTCACC
>JAJHUQ010000041.1:1857500-1867500 GCA_035773235.1 Eospalax fontanierii | reverse complement strand
AACACTAACCCTAATCCTAACCCTAACCCTAACTCTTACACTAACCCTAACCCTAACCCTAAACCTAAACCTAACCTTAACCCAAACCCTAACACTAACCCTAACCCAAAACCTAACCCTAAACCTAACCCTAACCCTAACCCTATCCCAAACCCTAAATCTAACCCTAACCCTCTCCCTAAACCAAACCCTAAACCTAACACTAATCCTAACCCTAATCTTAACACTAACCCGAACCCTAACCTTAACCCTAACAAAAAACGTAAACCTAACCCTAACCCTAACTCTAACCCAAATCCAAAACCTAACCCTAAACCTAACCCTAACCCTAATCCTAACCCTAACCCTAAACCTAACCCAACCGTAACCCTAACCCTAACCCAAACCCTAACCCTAACCATAACCCTAACCCTAACACAAACCCTAGCGTTAACCCTCACCCTAAACACTAAAACTAACCCTAACCCTTAAACTAACCCTAACCCTAACCCAAATCCAAAACCTAAACTTAACCCTAATCGTAACCCTAACCCTAACCCAAACCCTAACATTAACACTAACCCTAACGCTAAACCTAAACCTAACCCTAACCCTAATCCTAACCCTAACCCTAACCCTAACCCAAACCCACACCTTAAACCTAACCCTAACCCTAACCCTAAACCTAACCCAAACCCAAAACCTAAACTTAACCCTAACCATAACCATAACCCTAACCCTAACCCAAACCCTAACGTTAACCCTTAACCTAAACCCTAACCCTAACCCTAACTCTAATCCTAACCCTAAACCTAACCCAAAACCAAATCCTAACCCTAACCCTAACTCTAACCCAAACCCTACCCATAACCCTAGGCCTAAACCTAACCCTAACCCTAACCCCAAACCAAACCCTAACCTTTCCCTAACGCATATCCTAACCCTAACCCTAATCCTAACCCAAAACCTAAACCTAACCCTAACCCTAACCCTAATGCTAACCCTAAACCTAACTCAAACTGAAACCCTAACCCTAACCCTAAACCAAACCCTAAACCTAACTCAAACCTTAACCCTAACCCTAACTCTAACCCGAACCCAAACCCTAACCCTAACACTAAACCTAACCCAAAACCTAAACCTAACCCTAAACCTAACCTAAACCAAACTCTAAACCTAACCCTAACCCTAACCCTAACCCTAACCCAAACCCTAACCCTAACCCTACCCCTACCCTAAACCTAAACCAAACCCTAACCCTAACCCTAATCCTAATCCTAACCCTAACCCTAACCTTAAACCAAACACTAACCCAAAACCAAACCCTAACCCTAACCCAAACCCTAACCCTAACCCTATCCCTAAACCTAACCCCTAACCCCTAACTCCAACCCTAACCCAAACCCTAACCCTAACCCTAACACTAAATCAAACCCACACCGTAACCCTAACCCTAACCCAAAACCTAACCCTAACACTAACGCAAACCCTAACCATAACCCTAAAACCAAACAAAACCCTAATCGGAACCCCAATACTAACCCTAACACAAACCCTAATCCTACCACTAACCCAAACCCTAAACCTAAACCTAAGCCTATCCAAAACCAACAACCTAACCCTAACCCTAATCCTAATCCTAAAACTAACCCTAATCCTAACCCGAACCCTAACCCTAACCCTAACTCTAACCCTAACCATAACCCAAACCCAAACACTAACCCTAACCCTAATCCTAACCCTAACCCTAAACCTAATCCTAACCCTAACCCTAACCCTAACCCAACTCCTAACCCTTACCTTAACCTAACCTTAACCCTAACCCAACCCATAACCCTAACCCTAACCCTATCCCTAAACCTAACCCCTAACCCCTAACTAAAAACACTAACCCAAACCCTAACCCTAAACCTAACACTAACCCAAACCATAAACATAACCCTAAACCAAACGAAAACCTTAATCGTAACCCCAATACTAACCCTAACCCAAACCCCAACCCTAACCCTAACCCAAAACCTAAACCTAATCCTAACCCTAAACCAAACCAAAACCTAACCCTAACCCTAATCCTAATCCTAACCCTAACCCTAATACTAACCTTAACCCTAAACCCTAACTCTAACCCTAACCATAACCCAAACCCAAACCCTAAACCTAACCCTAATCCTAACCCTAACCCTAACCCTAATCCTAACCCTTAACCTAACCCTAACCCTAACCCTAACCCAAATCCTAACCCTTAACTTAACCTAAACCTAACCCTAAGCCAAAACATAAACATAACCCTAACCCTAACACAAACCCTAATCCTAACCCTAACCCTAACCCTAACCCTAACTCAAACCCTAAACCTAAGCCTAGCCCTAAAACCTTACCCTAATCCTAACCCTAACCCTAACCCGAACCCTAAACCTAACCCAAACCCAAACACTAAACTTAAACCTAGTCGTAACCCTAATACTAACCCTAAACCTAACCCAAACCCTAACACTAACACTAACCCTAACCCTAATCCAAAACCTAACACTAACCCTAACACTAACCTTAACCGTAAACCCTAACCCTAACCCTGACCCTAACCATAAACCAAACCCTAACCCTAACCCTAAACCTAACCCTAATGCAAACCCTAAACCTAACTCAAACTCAAACCCAAACCCTAATCCTAACCCTAACCCTAATCCGAACCCTAACCCTAACCCTAACCCTAAACTTAATTCAAACTCCAAAACTGACCCTAACCCTAATCCCAACAAAAACCCTAACCCTAAACCTAACACTAACCCTAACTCAAACCCTTACCCTAACCCTAAGCCTAACCCGAATCCAAACCCTAATCCTAACCCTAAACCTAACCCAAAACCTAAACCTAACCCTACCCTTAACCCTAAACTAAACCCTAACCCTAACACTAACCCTAACCCTAACCCTAAACGTAACCCTAACCCTAACCTTAACACAAACCCTAAACCTAACCCTAACCCTAACCCTAACCCTAACCCTAACCCTAACCCTAATCCTAACCCTAAACCTAACCATTACCCGAACCCTAACCCAACTCTAACCCTTAACTTAACCTAACCCTAACCCTAAGCCAACCCATAAACATAACCCTAAACCTAACACAAACCCTAATCCTAACCCTAACCCTAACTCAAACCCTAACCCTACCCCTAGCCCTAAAACCTTACCCTAATCCTAACCGTAACCCTAACCCGAAACCTAAACCTAACCCAAACCCAAACACTAAACTCAACCCTAGTCGTAACCCTAATACTAAACCTAAACCTAACCCAAACCCTAACCCTAACACTAACCCTCACCCTAATCCAAAACCTAACACTAACCCTAACCCAAACCCTAACCCTAACCCTAAACCTAAGCCTAATGCAAACCCTAAACCTAACTCAAACTCAAACCCAAACCCTAATCCTAACCCTAACACTAACCCTAACCCAAACCCTAACCCTAACCCAAACCCTAAACCTAACTCAAACCCTAACCCTAAACCTAACTCTATCCCGAATCCAAACCCTAATCCTAACACTAAAACAAACCCAAAACCTAAACCTAACCCTAAACCTAATCCTAAACCAAACCCTAACCCTAACCCAAACCCTAACACGAATCCTAACCCAATCCCTACCCCTAACCCTAACCCAAACCCTAAACCTAACCCTAAACCTAAACCCTAACGCTAACCCTAACCCTAACCCTAAACGTAAACCAAACCAAAACCCTAAACTTAACCCTAATCGTAATCTTAATACTAACCCTAACCCTACCCCAAACCCTAACCGTAATCCTAACCCAAACCCTAACACTAACCCAAACCCTAACCCTAATCCAAACCAAAACCTAACCCTAACCCTAACCCTAAACCTAAACCAAACCCTAAACCTAACCCTAACCCTAACACTAATCTTAACCCTAACCCTAATCCTAACCCTAACCCGAACCCTAACCCTAACCCTAACCCAAAACGTAAACATAACCCTAACCCTAACCCTAACCCTAACCCTAAACCTAACGCTAACTATAAACTTAACTCAAACTTAATCACTGACCATAACCCTAACCCTAAAAAAAACCATAACCCTAACCCTAACCCTATCACTAAACCTAATGCCTAACCCCTAACTCCATACCCTAACCCAAACCCTAACCCTAAGTCTTACACTAACCCAAATCCTAACCATAACCCTAAAACAAACCAAAACCCTAATCGTAACCCCAATACTAACCCTAACCCAAACCCTAATCCTAACACTAACCAAACCCTAAACCTAACCCTAACCCTAACCCAAACCCAAACACTAAACTTAACCCTAGTCATAACCCTAATACTAACCCTAAACCTAACCCAAACCCTAACCCTAACACTTACCCTAACCCTAATCCTAAACCTAACACTTACCTTAACCCAAACCCTAACCCTAACCCTAACACTAACCTTAACCGAAAACCCTAACCCTAACATTAAACCTAACCGTAAACGTAACCCAAACCCTAACCCTAACCCTAAACCTAATCCTAAACCAAACCCTAACCCTAACCCTAACCCTAACCCTAACCCTAATCATAACCTTAACCCTAACCCTAACCCTAAGCCAAGGCCTAAACCTAACCCTAAACCTAAACCCTAACCCTAACCCTAACACTAACCGAAACCCTAACTCTAACCCTAACCCAAACCCAAACCTAACCCTAACCCTAACCCTAACCCTAAACCAAACCCTAACCCTAATTCTAAATCAAACCCTAACCCAAATCCTCACCCTAACCCTAACCCTAACCCTAACCATAACCTTAACCCAAAACCTAACACTAACCCTAACCCTAAACACTAACCCTAACCCTAACCCTTAAACTAACCCTAGATCTAACCCAAACCCAAAACCTAAACTTAACCCTAATCGTAAGCCTAACCCTAACCCAAACCCTAACCCAACCCTAATCCTAAACCTAACCCTAATCCTAACTCAAACCGTAACCCTAAACGTAGCCCTAAAACCTTACCCTAAGCCTAACCCTAACCCTAACCTGAACCCTAAACCTAACCCAAACCCAAACACTAAACTTTACCGTAGTCGTAACCCTAATACTAACCCTAAACCTAACTCAAAACCTAACTCTAACACTTACCCTAACCCTAATCCTACACCTAACACTAACCCTAACCCTAACCCTAACACTAAACTTAACCGTAAACCCTAACCCTAACCCTAAACCTAACCCTAACCGTAACCCAAACCCTAACCCTAACCCTAATGAAAACCCTAAACCTAACTCAAACTCAAATCCAAACCCTAATCCTAACCCTAACCCTAACCCTAACCCTAACCCAAACCCTAAACCTAACTCAAATCGTAACCCTAAACCTAACTCTATCCCGAATCCAAACCCTAATCCTAACACTAAAACTAACCCAAAACCTAAACCTAACCCTAAACCTAATCCTAAACCAAATCCTAACACTAACCCAAACCCTAACCCTAATCCTAACCCTAACCCTACCCCTAACCCTAACCCCAACCCTAAGCCTTTCCCTAAACCTAAGCCCTAAAGCTAACCCTAAACCTAACCCTAAACCTAAACCAAACCAAAACCCTAAACTTAACCCTAATCGTAACCTTAATACTACCCCTAACCCTACCCCAAACCCTAAACCAAATACTAACCCAAAACCTAACACTAACCCAAACCCTAACCCTAACCCAAACCAAAACCTAACCCTAACCCAAAGCCTAAACCTAAACCAAAACCTAACCCTAACCCTAACCCTAACCCTAATCGTAACCCTAACCCTAATCCTAACCCTACCCGAACCCTAACCCTAACCCTAAACCTAACCTTAATCCTAATCCTAACCCTAACCCTAACCCTAAACCTAACCCTAACCCTAAACATAACTCAAACTCAAACACTGACCCTAACACTAACCCTAACAGAAACCATAACCCTAACCCTAACCCTATCCCTAAACCTAACCCATAACCCCTAACTCCAAACCCTAACCCAAACCCTAACCCTAAGTCTTACACTAACCCAAACCCTAACCATAACCCTAAACCAAACCAAAACCCTAATCGTAACCGCAATACTAACCCTAACCCAAACCCTAACCCTAACACTAACCCAAACCCTAAACCTAACCCTAACTCTAACACAAACCAAAACCCTAAACCTAACCCTAATCCTAATCCTAAACCTAACCCTAATCCTAACCCTAACCTTAACCCTAACTCTAACCCTAACGATAACCCAAACCCAAACCCTAAACCTAACCCTAATCCTAACCCTAACCCTAACCCTAACCCTAACCCTAAACTTAACCCTAACCCTAACCCAAACCGTAACTCTAAACCTAATCCTAACCCTAACCCTAACCCTAACCCTAACCCTAACCCTAACCCTAATGAAAACCCTAAACCTAACTCAAACTCAAATCCAAACCCTAATCCTAACTTTAACGCTAACCCTAACCCAAACCCTAACCCTAACCCAAACCCTAAACCTAACTCAAATCGTAACCCTAAACCTAACTCTATCCCGAATCCAAACCCTAATCCTAACACTAAAACTAACCCAAAACCTAAACCTAACCCTAACCTAATCCTAAACCAAATCCTAACCCTATCCCAAACCCTAACCCTAAGCCAAACCCTAAACCTTTCCCTAAACCTAAACCCTAAAGCTAACCCTAACCCTAACCCTAAACCTAAACCAAACCAAAACCCTAATCTTAACCCTAATCGTAACCTTAATACTAACCCTAACCCTACCCCAAACCCTAACCCTAATACTAACCCAAACCTTAACACTAACCCAAACTCTAACCCTAACCCAAACCAAAACCTAACCCTAACTCTAACCCTAACCCTAAACCAAACCTTACCCTAACCCTAACCCTAAACCTAATCCTAACCATAACCCTAATCCTAACACTAACCCGAACCCTAACCCTAACCCTACCCCAAACCCTAACCCGAATACTAACCCAAACCCTAACACTAACCCAAACCCTAATCCTAATACTAACCCAAACCCTAAAACTAAACAAACCCTAACTCTAACCCTAACCTAAACCAAACCCTAACCCTAAACCTAACCCTAAACCGAACCCAAAACCTAAACCGAACTCTAACCCTAACCCTAATCCAAACCCTAAACCTAACCCTAATCCTAATCCTAACCCTAACCCTAACCCTAAACCAAACACTAACCCAAACCCAAACCCTAACCCTAACCCTAAACCTAACTCAAACCCACACCGTAACCCTAACCCTAACCCAAAACCTAACCCTAACCCTAACCCAAACCCTGACCCTAACCCTATCCCTAAACCTAACCCTTACCCTAACCAAAACCCGAACACTAACCCTATTCCTAATCCTAACCCCTAACCCCTAAATCCATACCCTAACCGAAACCCTAACCCTAACCCTAACACTAACCCAAACCCTAACCATAACCCTAAAACAAACCAAAACCCTAATCGTAACCCCAATACTAACCCTAACCCAAACTCTTACCCTAACACTAACCCAAACCCTAAACCTAACCCTAACCCTATCCCAAACCAAAACCCTAACCCTAACCCTAACCCTAATCCTAATCCTAACCCTAACCCTAATCGTAATGCTAACCCTAACCCTAACCCTAACTCTAACCCTAACCCTAACCCAAACCAAATCCTAACCCAAACCCTAACCCTAATCCTAACCCTAACCCTAACCCTAACTCAAACCCTAACCCTAACCCTAACCCTAACCCAACTCCTAACCCTAACCTTAACCTAACCCTAACCCAAACCCAACCCATAACCCTAACCCTAACCCTAAAACAAACCCTAATCCTAACCCTAACCCTTACCCTAACTCAAACCCTAACCCTAACCCTAGCCCTAAAACCTTACCCTAACCCTAACCCTAACCCTAACCCGAACCCTAAACCTAACCCACACCCAAACACTAAACTTAACCCTAGTCGTAATCCTAATACTAACCCTAAACCTAACCCAAACCCTAACCCTAACCCTAACACTAACCTTAACCGTAAACCCTAACCCTAACCCTAACCCTAAGCCTAACCCTAACCGTAAACCAAACCCTAACCCTAACCCTAACGCTAATCCTAATGCAAACCCTAAACCTAACTCACACTCAAACTCAAAACCTAATCCTAACCCTAACCCTAACCCAAACCCTATCCCTAACTCAAACCCTAACCTTTACCCTAACTCTATCCAGAATCCAAACCCTAATCCTAACACTAAAACTAACTCAAATCCTAATCCTAACTCTAAACCTAACCCTAAACCAAACCCTAAACCTAACCCTAACCCTAACCCTAATCCTAACCGTAACCCTAAACTTAACCCTAACCCAAACCCTAAACCTAAACTTAACCATAACCCTAACCCTAAAACTAAACCCTAACCCTAACCCTAACACTAACCCAAACTCTAACCCGAACCCAAACCCTAAACCTAACTCAAACCCTAACCTTAACCTAATTCTATCCCGAATCAAAACCCTAATCCTAACACTAAAACAAACCCCAAACCTAAACCTAACCCTAAACCTAATACTAAACCAAACCCTAACCCTAACCCAAACCCTAACCCTAATCCTAACCCTAACCCTATCCCTAACCCTAACCCAAACGCTAAACCTAACCCTAAACCTAAACCCTAACGCTAACCCTATCCCTAACCCTAAACCTAAACCAAACCAAAACCCTAAACTTAACCCTAATCGTAACCTTAATACTAACCCTAACCCTACCCCAAACCCTAACCCTAATACCAACCCAAACCCTAACAATAACCCAAACCCTAACCCTAACCCAAACCAAAACCTAACCCTAACCCTAACCCTAAACCTAAACCAAACCGTAACCCTAACCCTAACCCTAACCCTAATCCTAACCCTAACCATAATCCTAACCCTAACCCGAACCCTAACCCTAACCCGAAACGTAAACCTAACCCTAACCCTAACACTAAACCTAACCATTATCCTAACCTTAACCCTAACCCTAACCCTAAACCTAACCCTAACCCTAAACTTAACTCAAACTCAAACACTGACCCTAACCCTAACCCTAACAAAAACCGTAACTCTAACCCTATCCCTAAACCTAATCCCTAACCCCTAACTCCAAACCCTAACCAAAACCCTAACCCTAAGCCTTACACTAACCCAAACCCTAACCATAACCCTAAACCAAACCAAAACCCTAATCGTAACCCCAACACTAACCCTAACCCAAACCCTAACCCTAACCCTAACCCTAACCCTAACCCTAACACTAACCCTAAACCTAACCCTAACCCTAACCCAAACCAAAACCCTAACCCTAACCCTAATCCTAATCCTAACCCTAACCCTAATCCTAACCCTAACCCTAACCCTAACCCTAACCCTAATCCAAACCCTAACCCTAACCCTAATTCTAATCCTAACCTTAACCTTAAACCAAACACTAACCCAAACCCAAACCCTAACCCTAACCCTAAACCTAACTCAAACCCACACCGTAACCCTAACCCTAACCCAAAACCTAAGCCTAACCCTAACCCAAACCCTAACCCTAACCCTATTCCTAAACCTAACCCTTACCCTAACCCAAACCCGAACCCTAACCCTATTCCTAATCCTAACCCCTAACCCCTAAATCCATACCCTAACCCAAACCCTAACCCTAACCCTAACACTAACCCAAACCCTAACCATAACCCTAAACCAAACCAAAACCCTAATCGTAACCCCAATACTAACCCTAACCCAAACTCTTACCCTAACACTAACCCAAACCCTAAACCTAACCCTAACCCTATCCCAATCCAAAACCCTAACCCTAACCCTAACCCGAATCCTAATCCTAACCCTAACCCTAATCGTAATGCTAACCCTAACCCTAACCCTAACTCTAACCCTAACCCTAACCCAAACCAAATCCTAACCCAAACCCTAACCCTAATCCTATCCCTAATCCTAACCCTAACCCTAAC
>JAJHUQ010000041.1:1847500-1852500 GCA_035773235.1 Eospalax fontanierii | reverse complement strand
AATCCTAACCCTAACCCGAACCCGAACCCTAAACCTAACCCAAACCCAAACACTAAACTTAACCCTAGTTGTAACCCTAATACTAACCCTAAACCTAACCCAAACCCTAACCCTAACACTAACCCTAACCCTAATCCGAAACCTAACTCTAACCCTAACGCAAACCCTAACCCTAACCCTAACACTAACCTTAACCGTAAACCCTAACCCTAACCCTAACCCTAAACCTAACCCTAACCGTAAACCAAACACTAACCCTAACCCTAACCCTAACCCTAACCCTAATGGAAAACCTAAACCTAACTCAAACTCAAACCCAAACCCTAATCATAACCCTAACCCTAACCCTAACTCAAACCCAAACACTAAACCTATCCGTAATCCTAACCCTAACCCTAACCTTAATCATAACCCAAACCCTTAACCTAACCCTAACCCTAACCCTAACCCAACGCATAACCCTAACCCTAACCCTAACTCAAACCCTAACCCTAACCCTAGCCCAAAAACCTTACCCTAATCTTAACCCTTACCCTAACCAGAACCCGAACCCTAAACCTAACCCAAACACTAAACTTAACCCTAGTTGTAACCCTAATACTAACCCTAAACCTAACCCAAACCCTAACCCTAACAGTAACCCTAACCCTAATCCAAAACGAAACACTAACCCTAACCCTAACCCTAACACTAACCTTAACCGTAAACGCTAACCCTAACCCTAACCCTAACCCTAACCGTAAACCAAACCCTAACCCTAACCCTAACCCTAAGCCTAACCCTAATGCAAACCCTAAACCTAACTCCAACTCAAACCCAAACCCTAATCCTAACCGTAACCGTAACCCTAACCCAAACCCTAACCCTAACCCAAACCCTAACCCTAACTGGAACCCTAATCATAACCCTAACTCTATCCCGAATCCAAACCCTAATCCTAACACTAAAACTAACCCAAAACCTAAACCTAACCCTAAACCTAATCCTAAACCAAACCCTAACCCTCTCCCTAACCATAACCCTAACCAAAACCTTAACCCAAACCCTAACCCTAACCCTAAACCCTAACCCCAACCCTAACCCTTAAAATAACCCTACACCTAACCCAAACCCAAAACCTAAACTTAACCCTAATTGTACCCCTAACCCTAACCCAAACCCTAACCTTAACTCTAACCCTAACCCTAAACCTAACCCTAACCCTAATCCTAACCCTAACCCTAACCCAAACCCAAACCCTAACCCTAACCCTAACCCTAACCCTAACCCAAACCCTAACCCTAGCCCTACCCCTACCCTAAACCTAAACCAAACCCTAACCCTAACCCTAATCCTAATCCTATCCCTAACCCTAACCTTAAACCAAACACTAACCCAAAACCAAACCCTAACCCTAACTCTAACACTAACTCAAACCCACAAAGTAACCCTAACCCTAACCCTAAACCCTATCCCCAACCCTAACACTTAAACTAACCCTAGACCTAACCCAAACCCAAAACCTAAACTTAACCCTAATTGTAACCCTAACCCTAACCCAAACCCTAACCTTAACTCTAACCCTAACCCTAAACCTATCCCTAACCCTAACCCTAACCCTAACCCTAAACAAACCCAAACCCTAACCCTAACCCTAACCCTAACCCAAACCCTAACCCTAACCCTAGCCCTACCCCTACCCTAAACCTAAACCAAACCCTAACCCTAACCCTAATACTAATCCTATCCCTAACCCTACCCTTAAACCAAACACTAACCCAAAACCAAACCCTAACCCTAACCCTAACACTAACTCAAACCCACACCGTAACCCTAACCCTAACCCAAACACTAACCCTAACCCTAACCCAAACCCTAACCCTAACCCTAACCCTAAACCCACACCGTAACCCTAACCCTAACCCAAACCCTAACACTAACCCTAACCCAAACCCTAACCATAACCCTAAAACCAAACAAAACCCTAATCGTAACCCCAATACTAACCCTAACACAAACCCTAAACCTAACACTAACCCAAACCCTAAACCTAAACCTAAGCCTAACCAAAACCAAAACCCTAACCCTAACCCTAATCCTAATCCTAAAACTAACCCTAATCCTAACCCTAACCCTAACCCTAACCCTAACCCTAACTCTAACCCTAACCATAACCCAAACCCAAACACTAACCCTAACCCTAATCCTAACCCTAACCCTAAACCTAATCCGAAACCTAAACCTAACACTAAGCCTAACCCAACTCCTAACCCTTACCTTAATCTAACCCTAACCCTAACTCAAACCATAACCCGAACCCTAACACTATCCCTAAACCTAACCCCTAACCCCTAACTAAAAACACTAACCCAAACCCTAACCCTAAACCTAACACTTACCCAAACCCTAAACCTAACCTTAATCCTAACACTAACCCTAACCCTAACCCTAAACTTAACCCTAACACTAACCCAAACCGTAACTCTAACCCTAATCCTAAACCTAACCATAACTCTAACCCTAACCCTAACCCTAACTCAAACCCTAACCCTAACCCTAGCCTTAAAACCTTACCCTAATCCTAACCCAAACCCAAACCCTAAACCTAACCCTAATCCTAACCCTAACCCTAACCCTAATCCTAACCCTAAACCTAACCCTAACCCTAACCTTAACCCAATTCCTAACCCTTAACCTAACCTAACCCTAACCCTAAGCCAACCCATAAACATAACCCAAACCCTAACACAAACCCTAATCCTAACTCTAACCCTAACCCTAACTCAAACCCTAACCCTAACCCTAGCACTAAAACCTGACCCTAATCCTAACCCTACCCCTAACCCGAATCCTAAACCTAACCCAAACCCAAACACTAAACTTAAACCTAATCGGAACCCTAAAACTAACCCTAAACCTAACCCAAACCCTAACCCTAACAGTAACCCTAACCCTAATGCTAACCCTAAACCTAACCCTAAAACTAAACCCTAACGCTAACCCTAACCCTAACCCTAAACCTAAACCAAACCAAAACCCTAAACTTAACCCTAATCGTAACCTTAATAATACCCCTAACCCTACCCAAAACCCTAACCCAAATACTAACCCAAAACCTAACACTAACCCAAACCCTAACCCTAACCCAAACCAAAACCTAACCCTAACCCTAAGCCTAAACCTAAACCAAAACCGAACCCTAACCCTAACCCTAACACTAATCGTAACCCTAACCCTAATCCTAACCCTAACCCGAACACTAACCCTAACCCTAAACCTAACCCTAACCCTAAACTTAACTCAAACTCAAACACTGACCCTAATACTAACCCTAGCAAAAACCATAACCCTAACCCTAACCCTATCCCTAAAACTAACCCCTAACCCCTAACCCCAAACCCTAACCCAAACCCCAACCCTAAGTCTTACACTAACCCAAACCCTAACCATAACCCTAAACCAAACCAAAACCCTAATCGTAACCGCAATACTAACCCTAACCCAAACCCTAAGCCTAACAGTAACCCAAACCCTAAACATAACCCTAACCCTAACCCAAACCAAAACCCTAACCCCAACCCTAAACCTAATCCGAACCCTAACCCTAATCCTAACCCTAACCCTAACCCTAACTCTAACCCTAACGATAACCCAAACCCAAACCCTAAACCTAACCCTAATCCTAACCCTAACCCTAACCCTAAACTTAACCCTAACCCTAACCCAAGCCGTAACTCTAACCGTAATCCTAACCGTAACCCTAACCCTAACCCTAACCCTAACCCTAACTCAAACCCTAACCCTAACCCTAGCCTTAAAACCTTACCCTTATCCTAATCCTAACCCTAACCCGAACCCTAAACCTAACCCAAACCCAAACACTAAATTTAACCCTAGTCGTAACCCTAACACTAACCCTAAACCTAATCCAAACCCTAACCCTAACCCTAACCCTAACCCTAACCCTAACCCTAACCCTAACCGAACCCTAACCCTAACCCTAATCCAAACCCTAACCCTAACCCTAATCCTAATCCTAACCCTAAACCTAACCCTAAACCAAACACTAACCCAAACCCAAACCCTAACCCTAACCCTAACCCTAACTCAAACCCACACCGTAACCCTAACCCTAACCCAAAACCTAACCCTAACCCTAACCCTAACCCTATCCCTAAACCTAACCCTTACCCTAACCCAAACCCGAACCCTAACCCTATTCCTAATCCTAACCCCTAACCCCTCAATCCATACCCTAACCCAAACCCTAACCCTAACCCTAACACTAACCCAAACCCTAAACATAACCCTAAACCAAACCAAAACCCTAAGCGTAAGCCCAATACTAACCCTAACCCAAACTCTAACCCTAACACTAACTCAAACCCTAAATCTAACCCTAACCCTATCCCAAACCAAAACCCTAACCCTAACCCTAAACCTAATCCTAATCTTAAACTTAACCCTAATGGTAATGCTAACACTACCCCTAACCCTAACTATAACCCTAACCCTAACCCAAACCAAATCCTAACCCAAACCCTAACCCTAATCCTATCCCTAATCCTAACCCTAACCCTAACCCTAACCCTAACCCTAACCCAACTCCTAACCCTAACCTTAAACTAACCCTAACCCAAACCAAACCCATAACCCTAAACCTAACCCTAAAACACACCCTAATCCTAACCCTAACCCTAACCCTAACTCAAACCCTAACCCTAACCCTAGCCCTAAAACCTTACCCTAACCCTAACGCTAACCCTAACCCTAACCCTAAACCTAACACACACCCAAACACTAAACTTCACCCTAGTCGTAATCCTAATACTAACCCTAAACTTAACCCAAACCCTAACCCTAACCCTAACACTAACCTTAACCGTAAACCCTAACCCTAACCCTAACCCTAACCCTAAACCTAACCGTAAACCAAATCCTAACCCTAACCCTAACGCTAATCCTAATGCAAACCCTACACCTAACTCACACTCAAACCCAAAACGTAATCCTAACCCTAA
>JAJHUQ010000041.1:1835000-1842500 GCA_035773235.1 Eospalax fontanierii | reverse complement strand
AAATCTAACCCTAACAATAACACAAAACCTAACCATAACCCTAAACCCTAACCCTAACTCTAACCTTAACCCATACCCAAACCCTAACACTAACACTAACCCTAACCCTAACCCTGACCCTAACCTAAACCCAAAATCTAACCCTAACCCTAAACCTAAATCTAACACTAACCCTAACCCAAACCCTGACCCTAACCATAACCCTAAACCTAAACGTAAACCTAACCTAAACCCTAACCATAACCCTAACCCTAACCCAAATGAAACCCTAACTCTAAACCTAAACCTAACACAAACCCAAGCCCTAAACCTAACCCTAAACCTAACCCTAACCGAAACCCAAACCCTATCCCTAACCCTAACCCTAAACCTAACCCAAACCCTAACCCTAACTCTAACCCTCACCCAAATGAAACCCTAACCCTAAACCTAAACATAACCCAAACCCAAACCCTAACCCTAACCCTAACCCTAACCCTAACCCAAAACCTAACCCTAACGCTAAAACAAACCCTAACACTAATCCTAACCCTACCCCTAACCCTAACCCAAACCCAAACTCTAACACTAACACTAACCCTAACCCTAAAACTTAACCTAACCCAAACACAAACCCTAACCCTAACCCTAAACCTAAACTTTACCCTAACCCTAACCCTAACCCTAAGCCAAATCCAAACCATAACCCTAACCCTAACCCTAACCCTAAACCTATCGCTAACCCAAACCCTAACCCTAACGCTAAACATAACCCAAACCCTAACCCTAACCCTGACTCTCATCCTAACATTAACCCTAACACTAAGCGTAACCCTAACCCAAACCCTAACCCTAATCCTACCTGTAACGCCAACCCTAAAACAAATCCTAAACCTAACCCTAAACCTAACCCTAACCCTAACCCTAACACTAACCCATCCTTAACCCTAACCCTAACCCTAATCCTAATCCTAACATTAACCCTAACCCTAACCCTAACCCTAAACCTAAACCGAACCCAAACCCAAACCCTAACCCTAACCCTAACCCTAACCCAAACCGAAGGCCTAACCCTAACAATAACCCTAAACCTAACCCAAACCCAAAGCCTAAACCTAACACTAAACCTAACCCTAACACAAACCCTAACGCTAACCCAAACCCAAAGCCTAACCTTAACCCTCACCCTAACCCTTCCCCTACCCCTCACCCTAATCCTAACATTAACCCAAACCCTAACATTAACCCTACCCCAAACCCTAACACTAATACTAAGTATAACGCTAACCCTAAACCAAATCCTAACCCAAACCCTTACCCTAACCATAATCCTAACCTTAACCCTAACCTTAACCATAATCCTAAACCTAACCCTAAACCTAAACCAAAACCTAACCCTAACACTAATCGTAACATTAACCCTAACCCTAACCGTAACCTTAACCCTAACCCTAACCGTAAACCTAACTCTAAACTTAACCCTAATCCTACCCCTAACCCAAACCCTAACCCTAACCATTACCCTAACCCTAACACAAACCCTAACCACAACCCTAATGCTAACTCTAAATCTAACCTTAACCCATACCCAAACCCCAACACTAACACTAACCCTAACCCTAACCCTATCCCTTACCCTAACCCAAACCCAAAACCTAACCCTCATCCTAACCCTAACCCTAAACCTAACCCTAACACTAATACTAAACCAAACCCTAACCCTAACCCTAACCCTAAACCTAAACCTAACCCTAACCCTAACCCTAACCCAAACCCAAACCCTAAACCTAACCCGAAACCTAACCCTAACCCAAACCCAAGCACTAAGCCTAACCCTAACCCTAAACCTAACCCGAAACCTAACCCTAACGCTAAAACAAACCCTAACACTAATCCTAAACCTACCCCGAACCCTAACCCAAACCCAAACTCTAACACTAAAACTAACCCTAACCCTAAACCTTAACCTAACCCAAACACAAAACCTAAACCTAACCCTAAACCTAAACATTACCCTAACCCTAACCCTAACCCTAACCCAAACCCAAACCCTAACCCTAACCCTAACCCTAAAACTATCCCTAACCCAAACCCAAACCCTAACCCTAACCCTAACCCTAATACTATCCCTAACCCTAACGCTAAACCTAACCCAAACCCTAACCCTAACCCTAACCCTAACACTGACTCTCATCCTACATTAACCCTAACACTATGCGTAACCCTAACCCAAACCCTAACCCTAATCCTACCTGTAAAGCTAACCCTAAAACAAATCCTAAACCTAACCCTAAACCTAACCCTAACCCTAACCCTAATCCTAACCCTAACCCTAACCCATCCTTAACCCTAACCCTAACCCTAATCCTAATCCTAACATTAATCCTAACCCTAACCCTAAAACTAACCCTAAACCTAAGAAAAACCCAAACACTTGCCCTAACCCTAAACCTAACCCAAACCCAAAGCCTAACCCTAACACTAAGCCTAAACCTAAACCAAACACGAAGCCTAAACGTAACCCTAAACCTAACCCTAACACAAACCCTAACCCTAACCCAAACCCAAAGCCTAACCTTAACCCTAACCCTAACCCTAACCCTAACCCTAACCCTAACCCTAACCCTAATCCTAACATTAACCCAAAACCTAACATTAACCCTAACCCAAACCCTAACACTAATACTAAGTATAACGCTAACCCTAAACCAAATCCTAACCCAAACCCTAACCCTAACCCTAATCCTAACCCTAACCCTAACCTTAACCCTAATCCTAAACCTAACCCTAACCCTAAACCAAACCCTAAACCTACCCCTAACCCTAACCCTAATCGTAACATTAACCCTAACCCTAACCGTAACCTTAACTCTAACCCTAACCCTAATCCAAACTCTAAACTTAACCCTAACCCTACCCCTAACCAAACCATAACCCTAACCCTAACCCAAACCCTAACCATAATCCTAACCCTATCTCTAAATCTAACCTTCACCCATACCCAAACCCTAACACTAACACTAACACTAACCCTATCCCTTACCCTAACCCAAACCCAAAACCTAACCCTAACCCTAAAGCTAACCCTAAACCTAACCCTAACACTAACCCTAACCCAAACCCTAACCCTAACCCTAACCTTAACCCTAAACCTAACACAAACCCTAACCCTAACCCTAACCCGTACCCAAATGAAACCCTAAACCTAAACCTAAACCTAACCCAAAACCAAACCCTATACCTAACCCTAAACCTAACAATAACCCAAACAAAAACCCTAACCCTAACCCTAAACATAACCCAAACCCTAACCCAAACCCTAACCCAAATTAAACCCTAACCCTAAACCTAAACCTAACCCAAACCCAAACCCTTCCCCTAACCCTAACCCTAATCCTAACTCTAACACAAAACCTAACCCTAACGCTAAAACAAACCCTAACACTAATCCTAACCCTACACCTAACCCTAATCCTAACCCTAACCCTAACCCTAACCCTAACCCTAACCCTAACCCTAACCCAAACCCAAACTCTAACACTAACCCTAACCCTAAACCTTAACCTATCCCAAACACAAACCCTAACCCTAACCCTAAACCTAAACTTTACCCTAACCCTAACCTTAACCCTAAACCTAAACCAAACCGAAACCATAACCATAACCCAAACCCTAAACCTAAACCTAACACAAACCCTAACACTAACCCTAAACCAAACCCTAACCCTAATCCTAACCCTAAACCAAACCAAAACCATAACCATAACCCAAACCCTTAACCTAAACCTAACACAAACCCTTACCCTAAACCTAAACTTAACCCTAACCCAATACCAAACCCTAACCCTAAACCAAACCCTAACCCTAACCCAAACCGTAACCATAACCCTAACCCTAACCGAAATGCTAACCATAAGCCTAACCCTAACGAAAAACCAAACTCTAACCCTAACCCTAAACCTGACCCTAACCCAAACCCAAACCCTAACCCTAAACCTAACCCAAACCCTATCCCTAACCCTAATCCTAAACATAATCCGAACCCTAATCCAAACAGAAACCCTAACAGTAACCCTAACCCTAATCCTAACATTAACCCTAAACCTAACCCTAAACATAACCCAAATCCTAAACCTAATCCTAATTATAACCCTAATCCTAACACAAATCCTAACCCTAAACCTAACCCTAACCCTAACCCTAACACTAAACCTAACCCTAAACCTAACCTAAACAATAACCCTAAACGTAACCCTTACCCTAACCCAAACCCTAACCCTAATCCTAAACCTAATCCTAACCCTAACCCTAACCCTAACCCTAATCCTTAACCTAACCCAAACCCTAACCCTAAACGTAACCCTTACCGTTACTCTAAACCTAACCATAAACCTAACCCTAACCATAAACCTAACCCTAACACAAACCCTTACCCTAACCCTAACCCTAACCCTAATCCTAACATTAACCCTAACCCTATCCCTAACCGAAACCCTAACCCTACCCCTAACCCTAACCCTAATCCTAAACCTAACCCAAAACCTCACCCTAAACGTAACCCTTACCATAAATCAAACCCTAAACCTAACCCTAAACCTAACTCTATCCCTAACCCTAAACCTAACCCTAAACCTAAACCTAACCCAAACCCTAACACTAACCCTAATCCAAACGAAACCCTAACCCTAACCCTAAATATAACCCAAATCCAAACCCTAACCCTAACCAAAAACCTAACCCTAACCGTAAAACAAATTTTAACACTAACCCTAACACTAACCCTTAATCTAATCCAAACCCAAACCCTAACACTAACACTAACGCTAACCCTAACCCTTACCCTAGCCCAAATACAAACCATAACCCTAACCCTAAACATAATTCTAACCCTAACCCAAACCCTAAACCTAACCCTAACCAAACTCAAACCCTAATCCTAGCCTTAACCCTAACCCTAAACCAAACCCTAACCCTAAACCTAACCGTAATCAAAAACCTAACCTTAAACCTAACCCTAACACAAAACCCTAACCCTAACCCTATCCCTACACCTAAACCAATCCAAAACGTAACATAAACCCTAACCCAACCACTACCCCATACCGAAACCCTAAACCTAACCCTAACCCTAATCCTAAACATAACCCTAACCCTAACCCTAACCCTAACCCTAACCCTAAACCTAACCCTAACCCAAATCCTAACACTAATCCTAAACCTAACCCTAACCCTAACCCTAAACCGAACCCAAAGCATAACCATAAATAAAATCCTAACCCTAAACCTAACACAAACCCTAACCCTAACCCTAACACTAAATCTAACCCTAACAATAACACAAAACCTAACCATAACACTAACCCTAACACTAACGCTAACCCTAACCCATACCAAAACCCTAACACTAACACTAACCCTAACCCTAACCCTTACCCTAACCCAAAACCAAACCCTAACCCTAACCCTAACCCTATACCTAACCGAAACCCTGACCCTAACCATAACCCTAAACCTAAACGTAAACCTAACCTAAACCCTAACCATAACCCTAACCCTAACCCAAATGAAACCCTAACTCTAAACCTAAACCTAACCCAAACCCAAACCCTAAACCTAACCCTAAACCTAACCCTAACCGAAACCCAAACCCTATCCCTAACCCTAACCCTAACCCTAACCCAAACCCTAACCCTAACCCTAACCCTAAACCCACACCGTAACCCTAACCCTAACCCAAACCCTAACACTAACCCTAACCCAAACCCTAACCATAACCCTAAAACCAAACAAAACCCTAATCGTAACCCCAATACTAACCCTAACACAAACCCTAAACCTAACACTAACCCAAACCCTAAACCTAAACCTAAGCCTAACCAAAACCAAAACCCTAACCCTAACCCTAATCCTAATCCTAAAACTAACCCTAATCCTAACCCTAACCCTAACCCTAACCCTAACTCTAACCCTAACCATAACCCAAACCCAAACACTAACCCTAACCCTAATCCTAACCCTAACCCTAAACCTAATCCTAACCCTAAACCTAACACTAAGCCTAACCCAACTCCTAACCCTTACCTTAATCTAACCCTAACCCTAACTCAAACCATAACCCGAACCCTAACACTATCCCTAAACCTAACCCCTAACCCCTAACTAAAAACACTAACCCAAACCCTAACCCTAAACCTAACACTTACCCAAACCCTAAACCTAACCTTAATCCTAACACTAACCCTAACCCTAACCCTAAACTTAACCCTAACACTAACCCAAACCGTAACTCTAACCCTAATCCTAAACCTAACCATAACTCTAACCCTAACCCTAACCCTAACTCAAACCCTAACCCTAACCCTAGCCTTAAAACCTTACCCTAATCCTAACCCAAACCCAAACCCTAAACCTAACCCTAATCCTAACCCTAACCCTAACCCTAATCCTAACCCTAAACCTAACCCTAACCCTAACCTTAACCCAATTCCTAACCCTTAACCTAACCTAACCCTAACCCTAAGCCAACCCATAAACATAACCCAAACCCTAACACAAACCCTAATCCTAACTCTAACCCTAACCCTAACTCAAACCCTAACCCTAACCCTAGCACTAAAACCTGACCCTAATCCTAACCCTAACCCTAACCCCAATCCTAAACCTAACCCAAACCCAAACACTAAACTTAAACCTAGTCGTATCCCTAATACTAACCCTAAACCTAACCCAAACCCTAACCCTAACAGTAACCCTAACCCTAATGCTAACCCTAACCCTACCCCAAAACCTAACCCAAACCCTAAACCTAACCCTAAAACTAAACCCTAACGCTAACCCTAACCCTAACCCTAAACCTAAACCAAACCAAAACCCTAAACTTAACCCTAATCGTAACCTTAATAATACCCCTAACCCTACCCAAAACCCTAACCCAAATACTAACCCAAAACCTAACACTAACCCAAACCCTAACCCTAACCCAAACCAAAACCTAACCCTAACCCTAAGCCTAAACCTAAACCAAAACCGAACCCTAACCCTAACCCTAACACTAATCGTAACCCTAACCCTAATCCTAACCCTAACCCGAACCCTAACCCTAACCCTAAACCTAACCCTAACCCTAAACTTAACTCAAACTCAAACACTGACCCTAACACTAACCCTAGCAAAAACCATAACCCTAACCCTAACCCTATCCCTAAACCTAACCCCTAACCCCTAACTCCAAACCCTAACCCAAACCCTAACCCTAAGTCTTACACTAACCCAAACCCTAACCATAACCCTAAACCAAACCAAAACCCTAATCGTAACCGCAATACTAACCCTAACCCAAACCCTAAGCCTAACAGTAACCCAAACCCTAAACATAACCCTAACCCTAACCCAAACCAAAACCCTAACCCTCACCCTATACCTAATCCTAACCCTAACCCTAATCCTAACCCTAACCCTAACCCTAACTCTAACCCTAACGATAACCCAAACCCAAACCCTAAACCTAACCCTAATCCTAAC
>JAJHUQ010000041.1:1822500-1830000 GCA_035773235.1 Eospalax fontanierii | reverse complement strand
AACCTAACCCAAACCCTAACCCTAACCCTAATCCTAAACATAACCCGAACCCTAATCCAAACAGAAACCCTAACAGTAACCCTAACCCTAATCCTAACATTAACCCTAAACCTAACCCTAAACATAACCCAAATCCTAAACCTAATCCTAATTATAACCCTAATCCTAACACAAATCCTAACCTTAAACCTAACCCTAACCCTAACCCTAACACTAAACCTAACCCTAAACCTAACCTAAACAATAACCCTAAACGTAACCCTTACCCTAACCCAAACCCTAACCGTAATCCTAAACCTAATCCTAACCCTAACCCTAATCCTTAACCTAACCCAAACCCTAACCCTAAACGTAACCCTTACCCTTACTCTAACCCTAACCATAAACCTAACCCTAACCATAAACCTAACCCTAACACAAACCCTTACCCTAACCCTAACCCTAACCCTAACCCTAATCCTAACATTAACCCTAACCCTATCCCTAACCGAAACCCTAACCCTAACCCTAACCCTAACCCTAATCCTAAACCTAACCCAAACCCTAACCCTAAACGTAACCCTTACCCTAAATCAAACCCTAAACCTAACCCTAAACCTAACTCTAACCCTAACCCTAAACCTAACCCTAAACCTAAACCTAACCCAAACCCTAACACTAACCCTAATCCAAACGAAACCCTAACCCTAACCCTAAATATAACCCAAATCCAAACCCTAACCCTAACCAAAAACCTAACCCTAACCGTAAAACAAATTTTAACACTAACCCTAACACTAACCCTTAATCTAATCCAAACCCAAACCCTAACACTAACACTAACGCTAACCCTAACCCTTACCCTAGCCCAAATACAAACCATAACCCTAAACCTAAACATAATTCTAACCCTAACCCAAACCCTAAACCTAACCCTAACCAAACTCAAACCCTAATCCTAACCTTAACCCTAACCCTAAACCAAACCCTAACCCTAAACCTAACCGTAATCCTAAACCTAACCCTAAACCTAACCCTAACCCAAAACCCTAACCCTAACCCTAACCCTATCCCTAAACCTAAACCAATCCAAAACGTAACATTAACCCTAAACCTAACCCTAACCCATACCGAAACCCTAAACCTAACCCTAACCCTAATCCTAAACCTAACCCTAACCCTAACCCTAACCCTAACCCTAACCCTAAACCTAACCCTAACCCAAATCCTAACACTAATCCTAAACCTAACCCTAACCCTAACCCTAAACCGAACCCAAAGCATAACCATAAATAAAATCCTAACCCTAAACCTAACACAAACCCTAACCCTAACCCTAACCCTAAATCTAACCCTAACAATAACACAAAACCTAACCATAACCCTAAACCCTAACCCTAACTCTAACCTTAACCCATACCCAAACCCTAACACTAACACTAACCCTAACCCTAACCCTGACCCTAACCTAAACCCAAAATCTAACCCTAACCCTAAACCTAAATCTAACACTAACCCTAACCCAAACCCTGACCCTAACCATAACCCTAAACCTAAACGTAAACCTAACCTAAACCCTAACCATAACCCTAACCCTAACCCAAATGAAACCCTAACTCTAAACCTAAACCTAACACAAACCCAAACCCTAAACCTAACCCTAAACCTAACCCTAACCGAAACCCAAACCCTATCCCTAACCCTAACCCTAAACCTAACCCAAACCCTAACCCTAACTCTAACCCTCACCCAAATGAAACCCTAACCCTAAACCTAAACATAACCCAAACCCAAACCCTAACCCTAACCCTAACCCTAACCCTAACCCAAAACCTAACCCTAACGCTAAAACAAACCCTAACACTAATCCTAACCCTACCCCTAACCCTAACCCAAACCCAAACTCTAACACTAACACTAACCCTAACCATAAAACTTAACCTAAACCAAACACAAACCCTAACCCTAACACAAAACCTAAACTTTACCCTAACCCTAACCCTAACCCTAAGCCAAATCCAAACCATAACCCTAACCCTAACCCTAACCCTAAACCTATCGCTAACCCAAACCCTAACCCTAACGCTAAACCTAACCCAAACCCTAACCCTAACCCTGACTCTCATCCTAACATTAACCCTAACACTAAGCGTAACCCTAACCCAAACCCTAACCCTAATCCTACCTGTAACGCCAACCCTAAAACAAATCCTAAACCTATCCCTAAACCTAACCCTAACCCTAACCCTAACACTAACCCATACTTAACCCTAACCCTAACCCTAATCCTAATCCTAACATTAACCCTAACCCTAACCCTAACCCTAAACCTAAACCGAACCCAAACCCAAACCCTAACCCTAACCCTAACCCTAACCCAAACCGAAAGCCTAACCCTAACAATAACCCTAAACCTAACCCAAACCCAAAGCCTAAACCTAACACTAAACCTAACCCTAACACAAACCCTAACGCTAACCCAAACCCAAAGCCTAACCTTAACCCTAACCCTAACCCTTACCCTAACCCTAATCCTAATCCTAACATTAACCCAAACCCTAACATTAACCCTAACCCAAACCCTAACACTAATACTAAGTATAACGCTAACCCTAAACCAAATCCTAACCCAAACCCTTACCCTAACCATAATCCTAACCTTAACCCTAACCTTAACCATAATCCTAAACCTAACCCTAAACCTAAACCAAAACCTAACCCTAACACTAATCGTAACATTAACACTAACCCTAACCGTAACCTTAACCCTAACCCTAACCGTAAACCTAACTCTAAACTTAACCCTAATCCTACACCTAACCCAAACCCTAACCCTAACCATTACCCTAACCCTAACACAAACCCTAACCACAACCCTAACGCTAACTCTAAATCTAACCTTAACCCATACCCAAACCCCAACACTAACACTAACCCTAACCCTAACCCTATCCCTTACCCTAACCCAAACCCAAAACCTAACCCTCACCCTAACCCTAACCCTAAAACTAACGCTAACACTAATACTAAACCAAACCCTAACCCTAACCCTAACCCTAAACCTAAACCTAACCCTAACCCTAACCCTAACCCAAACCCAAACCCTAAACCTAACCCGAAACCTAACCCTAACCCAAACCCAAGCACTAACCCTAACCCTAACCCTAAACCTAACCCGAAACCTAACCCTAACGCTAAAACAAACCCTAACACTAATCCTAAACCTACCCCGAACCCTAACCCAAACCCAAACTCTAACACTAAAACTAACCCTAACCCTAAACCTTAACCTAACCCAAACACAAAACCTAAACCTAACCCTAAACCTAAACTTAACCCAAACCCAAAGCCTAACCTTAACCCTAACCCAAACCCTAACCCTAACCCTAACCCTAAAACTATCCCTAACCCAAACCCAAACCCTAACCCTAACCCTAACCCTAACACTTTCCCGAACCCTAACGCTAAACCTAACCCAAACCCTAACCCTAACCCTAACCCTAACACTGACTCTCATCCTACATTAACCCTAACACTATGCGTAACCCTAACCCAAACCCTAACCCTAATCCTACCTGTAAAGCTAACCCTAAAACAAATCCTAAACCTAACCCTAAACCTAACCCTAACCCTAACCCTAATCCTAACCCTAACCCTAACCCATCCTTAACCCTAACCCTAACCCTAATCCTAATCCTAACATTAATCCTAACCCTAACCCTAAACCTAACCCTAAACCTAAGAAAAACCCAAACACTTGCCCTAACCCTAAACCTAACCCAAACCCAAAGCCTAACCCAAACACTAAGCCTAAACCTAAACCAAACACGAAGCCTAAACGTAACCCTAAACCTAACCCAAACCCAAAGCCTAACCTTAACCCTAACCCTAACCCTAACCCTAACCCTAACCCTAACCCTAACACTAACCCTAACCCTAACATTAACCCAAAACCTAACATTAACCCTAACCCAAACCCTAACACTAATACTAAGTATAACGCTAACCCTAAACCAAATCCTAACCCAAACCCTAACCCTAACCCTAATCCTAACCCTAACCCTAACCTTAACCCTAATCCTAAACCTAACCCTAACCCTAAACCAAACCCTAAACCTAACCCTAACCCTAACCCTAATCGTAACATTAACCCTAACCCTAACCGTAACCTTAACTCTAACCCTAACCCTAACCCAAACTCTAAACTTAACCCTAACCCAAACCATAACCCTAACCCTAACACTAACCCTAACCAAAATCCTTAACCTAACTCTAAATCTAACCTTCACCCTTACTCAAACCCTAACACTAACATTAACACTAACCCTATCCCTTACCCTAACCCAAACCCAAAACCTAACCCTAACCCTAAAGCTAACCCTAAACCTAACCCTAACACTAACCCTAACCCAAACCCTAACCCTAATCCTAACCCTAACCCTAAACCTAACCCAAACCCTAACCCTAACCCTAACCCGTACCCAAATGAAACCCTAAACCTAAACCTAAACCTAACCCAAAACCAAACCCTAAACCTAACCCTAAACCTAACAATAACCCAAACCCAAACCCTAACCCTAACCCTAAACCTAACCCAAACCCTAACCCTAACCCTAACCCAAATTAAACCCTAACCCTGAACCTAAACCTAACCCAAACCCAAACCCTTCCCCTAACCCTAACCCTAATCCTAAGTCTAACACAAAACCTAACCCTAACGCTAAAACAAACGCTAACACTAGTCCTAACCCTACACCTAACCCTAATCCTAACCCTAACCCTAACCCTAACCCTAACCCTAACCCTAACCCAAACCCAAACTCTAACACTAACACTAACCCTAACCCTAAACCTTAACCTATCCCAAACACAAACCCTAACCCTAACCCTAAACCTAAACTTTACCCTAACCCTAACCTTAACCCTAAACCTAAACCAAACCGAAACCATAACCATAACCCAAACCCTAAACCTAAACCTAACACAAACCCTAACACTAACCCTAAACCAAACCCTAACCCTAATCCTAACCCTAAACCAAACCAAAACCATAACCATAACCCAAACCCTTAACCTAAACCTAACACAAACCCTAACCCTAAACCTAACCTTAACCCTAACCCAAAACCAAACCCTAACCCTAAACCAAACCCTAACCCTAACCCAAACCCTAACCATAACCCTAACCCTAACCGAAATGCTAACCATAAGCCTAACCCTAACGAAAAACCAAACTCTAACCCTAACCCTAAACCTGACCCTAACCCAAACCCAAACCCTAACCCTAAACCTAACCCAAACCCTATCCCTAACCCTAATCCTAAACATAATCCGAACCCTAATCCAAACAGAAACCCTAACAGTAACCCTAACCCTAATCCTAACATTAACCCTAAACCTAACCCTAAACATAACCCAAATCCTAAACCTAATCCTAATTATAACCCTAATCCTAACACAAATCCTAACCCTAAACCTAACCCTAACCCTAACCCTAACACTAAACCTAACCCTAAACCTAACCTAAACAATAACCCTAAACGTAACCCTTACCCTAACCCAAACCCTAACCCTAATCCTAAACCTAATCCTAACCCTAACCCTAACCCTAACCCTAATCCTTAACCTAAACCAAACCCTAACCCTAAACGTAACCCTTACCCTTACTCTAAATCTAACCATAAACCTAACCCTAACCATAAACCTAACCCTAACACAAACCCTTACCCTAACCCTAACCCTAACCCTAATCCTAACATTAACCCTAACCCTATCCCTAACCGAAACCCTAACCCTAACCCTAACCCTAACCCTAATCCTAAACCTAACCCAAAACCTCACCCTAAACGTAACCCTTACCATAAATCAAACCCTAAACCTAACCCTAAACCTAACTCTATCCCTAACCCTAAACCTAACCCTAAACCTAAACCTAACCCAAACCCTAACACTAACCCTAATCCAAACGAAACCCTAACCCTAACCCTAAATATAACCCAAATCCAAACCCTAACCCTAACCAAAAACCTAACCCTAGCCGTAAAACAAATTTTAACACTAACCCTAACACTAACCCTTAATCTAATCCAAACCCAAACCCTAACACTAACACTAACGCTAACCCTAACCCTTACCCTAGCCCAAATACAAACCATAACCCTAACCCTAAACATAATTCTAACCCTAACCCAAACCCTAAACCCAACCCTAACCAAACTCAAACCCTAATCCTAACCTTAACCCTAACCCTAAACCAAACCCTAACCCTAAACCTAACCGTAATCCTAAACCTAACCTTAAACCTAACCCTAACCCAAAACCCTAACCCTAACCCTATCCCTAAACCTAAACCAATCCAAAACGTAACATTAACCCCAAACCTAACCCTAACCCATACCGAAACCCTAAACCTAACCTTAACCCTAATCCTAAACCTAACCCTAACCCTAACCCTAACCCTAACCCTAACCCTAAACCTAACCCTAACCCAAATCCTAACACTAATCCTAAACCTAACCCTAACCCTAACCCTAAACCGAACCCAAAGCATAACCATAAATAAAATCCTAACCCTAAACCTAACACAAACCCTAACCCTAACCCTAACGCTAAATCTAACCCTAACAATAACAAAAAACCTAGCCATAACCCTAACCCTAACCCTAACTCTAACCTTAACCCATACCCAAACCCTAACACTAACACTAACCCTAACCCTAACCCTTACCCTAACCCAAACCCAAAATCTAACCCTAACCCTAACCCTAAACCTAAATCTAACACTAACCCTAACCCAAACCCTGACCCTAACCATAACCCTAAACCTAAACGTAAACCTAACCTAAACCCTAACCATAACGCTAACCCTAACCCAAATGAAACCCTAACTCTAAACCTAAACCTAACCCAAACCCAAACCCTAAACCTAACCCTAAACCTAACCCTAACCGAAACCCAAACCCTATCCCTAACCCTAACCCTAAACCTAACCCAAACCCTAACCCTAACTCTAACCCTAACCCAAATGAAACCCTAACCCTAAACCTAAACATAACCCAAACCCAAACCCTAACCCTAACCCTAACCCTAACCCTAACCCAAAACCTATCCCTAACGCTAAAACAAACCCTAACACTAATCCTAACCCTACCCCTAACCCTAACCCAAACCCAAACTCTAACACTAACACTAACCTAACCCTAAAACTTAACCTAACCCAAACACAAACCCTAACCCTAACCCTAAACCTAAACTTTACCCTAACCCTAACCCTAACCCTAAGCCAAATCCAAACCATAACCCTAACCCTAACGCTAACCCTAAACCTATCCCTAACCCAAACCCTAACCCTAACGCTAAACCTAACCCAAACCCTAACCCTAAAGCTGACTCTCATCCTAACATTAACCCTAACACTAAGCGTAACCCTAACCCAAACCCTAACCCTAATCCTACCTGTAACGCCAACCCTAAAACAAATCCTAAACCTAACCCTAAACCTAACCCTAACCCTAACCCTAA
>JAJHUQ010000041.1:1757500-1820000 GCA_035773235.1 Eospalax fontanierii | reverse complement strand
CTAAACCTTAACCTATCCCAAACACAAACCCTAACCCTAACCCTAAACCTAAACTTTACCCTAACCCTAACCTTAACCCTAAACCTAAACCAAACCGAAACCATAACCATAACCCAAACCCTAAACCTAAACCTAACACAAACCCTAACACTAACCCTAAACCAAACCCTAACTCTAATCCTAACCCTAAACCAAACCAAAACCATAACCATAACCCAAACCCTTAACCTAAACCTAACACAAACCCTAACCCTAAACCTAACCTTAACCCTAACCCAAAACCAAACCCTAACCCTAAACCAAACCCTAACCCTAACCCAAACCCTAACCATAACCCTAACCCTAACCCAAATGCTAACCATAAGCCTAACCCTAATGAAAAACCAAACCCTAAACCTAACCCTAAACCTGACCCTAACCCAAACCCAAACCCTAACCCTAAACCTAACCCAAACCCTATCCCTAACCCTAATCCTAAACATAATCCGAACCCTAATCCAAACAGAAACCCTAACAGTAACCCTAACCCTAATCCTAACATTAACCCTAAACCTAACCCTAAACATAACCCAAATCCTAAACCTAATCCTAATTATAACCCTAATCCTAACACAAATCCTAACCCTAAACCTAACCCTAACCCTAACCCTAACACTAAACCTAACCCTAAACCTAACCTAAACAATAACCCTAAACGTAACCCTTACCCTAACCCAAACCCTAACCCTAATCCTAAACCTAATCCTAACCCTAACCCTAACCCTAACCCTAATCCTTAACCTAACCCAAACCCTAACCCTAAACGTAACCCTTACCCTTACTCTAACCCTAACCATAAACCTACCCCTAACCATAAACCTAACCCTAACACAAACCCTTACCCTAACCCTAACCCTAACCCTAATCCTAACATTAACCCTAACCCTATCCCTAACCGAAACCCTAACCCTAACCCTAACCCTAACCCTAATCCTAAACCTAACCCAAAACCTCACCCTAAACGTAACCCTTACCATAAATCAAACCCTAAACCTAACCCTAAACCTAACTCTAACCCTAACCCTAAACCTAACCCTAAACCTAAACCTAACCCAAACCCTAACACTAACCCTAATCCAAACGAAACCCTAACCCTAACCCTAAATATAACCCAAATCCAAACCCTAACCCTAACCAAAAACCTAACCCTAACCGTAAAACAAATTTTAACACTAACCCTAACACTAACCCTTAATCTAATCCAAACCCAAACCCTAACACTAACACTAACGTTAACCCTAACCCTTACCCTAGCCCAAATACAAACCATAACCCTAACCATAAACATCATTCTCACCCTAACCCAAACCCTAAACCTAACCCTAACCAAACTCAAACCCTAATCCTAACCTTAACCCTAACCCTAAACCAAACCCTAACCCTAAACCTAACCATAATCCTAAACCTAACCCTAAACCTAACCCTAACCCAAAACCCTAACCCTAACCCTAACCCTATCCCTAAACCTAAACCAATCCAAAACGTAACATTAACCCTAAACCTAACCGTAACCCATACCGAAACCCTAAACCTAACCCTAACCCTAATCCTAAACCTAACCCTAACCCTAACCCTAACCCTAACCCTAAACCTAACCCTAACCCAAATCCTAACACTAATCCTAAACCTAACCCTAACCCTAACCCTAAACCGAACCCAAAGCATAACCGTAAATAAAATCCTAACCCTAAACCTAACACAAACCCTAACCCTAACCCTAACCCTAAATCTAACCCTAACAATAACACAAAACCTAACCATAACCCTAACCCTAACCCTAACTCTAACCTTAACCCATACCCAAACCCTAACACTAACACTAACCCTAACCCTAACCCTTACCCTAACCCAAACCCAAAATCTAACCCTAACCCTAACCCTAAACCTAAATCTAACACTAACCCTAACCCAAACCCTGACCCTAACCATAACCCTAAACCTAAACGTAAACCTAACCTAAACCCTAACCATAACCCTAACCCTAACCCAAATGAAACCCTAACTCTAAACCTAAACCTAACCCAAACCCAAACCCTAAACCTAACCCTAAACCTAACCCTAACCGAAACCCAAACCCTATCCCTAACACTAACCCTAAACCTAACCCAAACCCTAACCCTAACTCTAACCCTAACCCAAATGAAACCCTAACCCTAAACCTAAACATAACCCAAACCCAAACACTAACCCTAACCATAACCCTAACGCTAAACCTAACTCTAACCCAAAACCTAACCCTAACGCTAAAACAAACCCTAACACTAATCCTAACCCTACCCCTAACCCTAACCCAAACCCAAACTCTAACACTAACACTAACCTAACCCTAAAACTTAACCTAACCCAAACACAAACCCTAACCCTAACCCTAAACCTAAACTTTACCCTAACCCTAACCCTAACCCTAAGCCAAATCCAAACCCTAACCCTAACCCTAACCCTAACCCTAAACCTATCGCTAACTCAAACCCTAACCCTAACGCTAAACCTAACCCAAACCCTAACCCTAACCCTGACTCTCATCCTAACATTAACCCTAACACTAAGCGTAACCCTAACCCAAACCCTAACCCTAATCCTACCTGTAACGCCAACCCTAAAACAAATCCTAAACCTAACCCTAAACCTAACCCTAACCCTAACCCTAACACTAACCCATCCTTAACCCTAACCCTAACCCTAATCCTAATCCTAACATTAACCCTAACCCTAACCCTAACCCTAAACCTAAACCGAACCCAAACCCAAACCCTAACCCTAACCCTAAACCTAACCCAAACCGAAAGCCTAACCCTAACAATAACCCTAAACCTAACCCAAACCCAAAGCCTAAACCTAATACTAAACCTAACCCTAACACAAACCCTAACGCTAACCCAAACCCAAAGCCTAACCTTAACCCTAACCCCAACCCTTACCCTAACACTAACCCTAATCCTAACATTAACCCAAACCCTAACATTAACCCTAACCCAAACCCTAACACTAATACTAAGTATAAAGCTAACCCTAAAAGAAATCCTAACCCAAACCCTTACCCTATCCCTAATCCTAACCTTAACCCTAACCTTAACCATAATCCTAAACCAAACCCTAAACATAAACCAAAACCTAACCCTAACACTAATCGTAACATTAACCCTAACCCCAAACGTAACCTTAACCCTAACCCTAACCATAACCCAAACTCTAAACTTAACCCTAATCCTACCCCTAACCCAAACCCTAACCCTAACCATAAACCTAACCCTAACACAAACCCTAACCATAACCCTAACGCTAACTCTAAATCTAACCTTGACCCATACCCAAACCCTAACACTAACACTAACCCTAACCCTAACCCTACCCCTTACATTAACCCAAACCCAAAACCTAACCCTCACCCTAACCCTAACCCTAAACCTAACCCTAACACTAATCCTAACCCTAACCCTAACCCTAACCCTAAACCTAAACCTAACCCTAACCCTAACCATAACCCAAACCCAAACCCTAAACCTAACCCGAAACCTAACCCTAACCCAAACCCTCACCCTAACCCTAATCCTAACCCTGACTCTCATCCTAACATTAACCCTAACACTAAGCGTAACCCTAACCCAAACCCTAACCCTAATCCTCCCTGTAACGCCAACCCTCAAACAAATCCTAAACCTAACCCTAAACCTAACCCTAACCCTAACTCTAACACTAACCCATCCTTAACCCTAACCCTAACCCTAATCCTAATCCTAACATTAACCCTAACCCTAACCCTAACCCTAAACCTAAACCGAACCCAAACCCAAAACCTAACCCTAACCCTAAACCTAACCCAAACCGAAAGCCTAACCCTAACAATAACCCTAAACCTAACCCAAACCCAAAGCCTAAACCTAACACTAAACCTATCCCTAACACAAACCCTAACGCTAACCCAAACCCAAAGCCTAACCTTAACCCTAACCCTAACTCTTACCCTAACCCTAACCCTAATCCTAACATTAACCCAAACCCTAACATTAACCCTAACCCAAACCCTAACACTAATACTAAGTATAACGCTAACCCTAAACCAAATCCTAACCCAAACCCTTACCCTAACCCTAATCCTAACCTTAACCCTAACCTTAACCATAATCCTAAACCTAACCCTAAACATAAACCAAAACCTAACCCTAACACTAATCGTAACATTAACCCTAACCCCAACCGTAACCTTAACCCTAACCCTAACCATAACCCAAACTCTAAACTTAACCCTAATCCTACCCCTAACCCAAACCCTAACCCTAACCATAACCCTAACCCTAACACAAACCCTAACCATAACCCTAAAGCTAACTCTAAATCTAAACTTGACCCATACCCAAACCCTAACACTAACACTAACCCTAACCCTAACCCTACCCCTTACCCTAACGCAAACCCAAAACCTAACCCTCACCCTAACCCTAACCCTAAACCTAACCCTAACACTAATCCTAACCCTAACCCTAACCCTAACCCTAACCCTAAACCTAAACCTAACCCTAACCCTAACCCTAACCCAAACCCAAACCCTAAACCTAACCCGAAACCTAACCCTAACCCAAACCCAAGCACTAACCCTAACCCTAACCCTAAACCTAACCCGAAACCTAACCCTAACGCTAAAACAAACCCTAACACTAATCCTAACCCTACCCCTAACCCTAACCCAAACCCAAACTCTAACACTAAAACTAACCCTAAACCTAAACCTTAACCTAACCCAAACAGAAACCCTAAACCTAACCCTAAACCTAAACTTTACCCTAACCCTAACCCTAACCCTAACCCAAACCCAAACCCTAACCCTAACCCTAACCCTAACCCTAAACCTAACCCAAACCCAAAGCCTAAACCTAACACTAAAACTAACCCTAACACAAACCCTAACCCTAACCCAAACCCAAAGCCTAACCTTAACCCTAACCCTAACCCTTACCCTAACCCTAACCCTAATCCTTAACCTAACCCAAACCCTAACCCTAAACGTAACCCTTACCCTTACTCTTAACCTAACCATAAACCTAACCCTAACCATAAACCTAACCCTAACACAAACCCTTACCCTAACCCTAACCCTAACCCTAATCCTAACATTAACCCTAACCCTATCCCTAACCGAAACCCTAACCCTAACCCTAACCCTAACCCTAATCCTAAACCTAACCCAAAACCTCACCCTAAACGTAACCCTTACCATAAATCAAACCCTAAACCTAACCCTAAACCTAACTCTAACCCTAACCCTAAACCTAACCCTAAACCTAAACCTAACCCAAACCCTAACACTAACCCTAATCCAAACGAAACCCTAACCCTAACCCTAAATATAAACCAAATCCAAACCCTAACCCTAACCAAAAACCTAACCCTAACCGTAAAACAAATTTTAACACTCACCCTAACACTAACCCTTAATCTAATCCAAACCCAAACCCTAACACTAACACTAACGCTAACCCTAACCCTTACCCTAGCCCAAATACAAACCATGACCCTAACCCTAAACATAATTCTAACCCTAACCCAAACCCTAAACCTAACCCTAACCAAACTCAAACCCTAATCCTAACCTTAACCCTAACCCTAAACCAAACCCTAACCCTAAACCTAACCATAATCCTAAACCTAACCCTAAACCTAACCCTAACCCAAAACCCTAACCCTAACCCTAACCCTATCCCTAAACCTAAACCAATCCAAAACGTAACATTAACCCTAAACCTAACCCTAACCCATACCGAAACCCTAAACCTAACCCTAACCCTAATCCTAAACCTAACCCTAACCCTAACCCTAACCCTAACCCTAACCCTAACCCTAACCCTAACCCAAATCCTAACACTAATCCTAAACCTAACCCTAACCCTAACCCTAAACCGAACCCAAAGCATAACCATAAATAAAATCCTAACCCTAAACCTAACACAAACCCTAACCCTAACCCTAACCCTAAATCTAACCCTAACAATAACACAAAACCTAACCACAACCCTAACCCTAACCCTAACTCTAACCTTAACCCATACCCAAACCCTAACACTAACACTAACCCTAACCCTAACCCTTACCCTAACCCAAACCCAAAATCTAACCCTAACCCTAACCCTAAACCTAAATCTAACACTAACCCTAACCCAAACCCTGACCCTAACCATAACCCTAAACCTAAACGTATACCTAACCTAAACCCTGACCATAACCCTACCCCTAATCCAAATGAAACCCTAACTCTAAACCTAAACCTAACCCAAACCCAAACCCTAAACCTAACCCTAAACCTAACCCTAACCGAAACCCAAACCCTATCCCTAACCCTAACCCTAAACCTAACACAAACCCTAACCCTAACTCTAACCCTAACCCAAATGAAACCCTAACCCTAAACCTAAACATAACCCAAAAACAAACCCTAACCCTAACCCTAACCCTAACCCTAACCCTAACCCAAAACCTAACCCTAACGCTAAAACAAACCCTAACACTAATCCTAACCCTACCCCTAACCCTAACCCAAACCCAAACTCTAACACTAACACTAACCTAACCCTAAAACTTAACCTAACCCAAACACAAACCCTAACCCTAACCCTAAACCTAAACTTTACCCTAACCCTAACCCTAACCCTAAGCCAAATCCAAACCATAACCCTAACCCTAACCCTAACCCTAAACCTATCCCTAACCCAAACCCTAACCCTAACCCAAACCCTCACCCTAACCCTAATCCTAACCCTGACTCTCATCCTAACATTAACCCTAACACTAAGCGTAACCCTAACCCAAACCCTAACCCTAATCCTACCTGTAACGCCAACCCTAAAACAAATCCTAAACCTAACCCTAAACCTAACCCTAACCCTAACCCTAACACTAACCCATCCTTAACCCTAACCCTAACCCTAATCCTAATCCTAACATTAACCCTAACCCTAACCCTAACCCTAAACCTAAACCGAACCCAAACCCAAAACCTAACCCTAACCCTAAACCTAACCCAAACCGAAAGCCTAACCCTAACAATAACCCTAAACCTAACCCAAACCCAAAGCCTAAACCTAACACTAAACCTAACCCTAACACAAACCCTAACGCTAACCCAAACCCAAAGCCTAACCTTAACCCTAACCCTAACCCTTACCCTAACCCTAACCCTAATCCTAACATTAACCCAAACCCTAACATTAACCCTAACCCAAACCCTAACACTAATACTAAGTATAACGCTGACCCTAAACCAAATTCTACTCCACACCGTTACACTAACCCTAATCCTAACCTTAACCCTAACCTTAACCATAATCCTAAACCTAACCCTAAACATAAACCAAAACCTAACCCTAACACTAATCGTAACATTAACCCTAACCCCAACCGTAACCTTAACCCTAACCCTAACCATAACCCAAACTCTAAACTTAACCCTAATCCTACCCCTAACCCAAACCCTAACCCTAACCATAACCCTAACCCTAACACAAACCCTAACCATAACCCTAACGCTAACTCTAAATCTAATCTTGACCCATACCCAAACCCTAACACTAACACTAACCCTAACCCTAACCCTACCCCTTACCCTAACCCAAACCCAAAACCTAACCCTCACCCTAACCCTAACCCTAAACCTAACCCTAACTCTAATCCTAACCCTAACCCTAACCCTAACCCTAACCCTAAACCTAAACCTAACCCTAACCCTAACCCTAACCCAAACCCAAACCCTAAACCTAACCCGAAACCTAACCCTAACCCAAACCCTCACCCTAACCCTAATCCTAACCCTGACTCTCATCCTAACATTAACCCTAACACTAAGCGTAACCCTAACCCAAACCCTAACCCTAATCCTACCTGTAACGCCAACCCTAAAACAAATCCTAAACCTAACCCTAAACCTAAACCTAACCCTAACCCTAACACTAACCCATCCTTAACCCTAACCCTAACCCTAATCCTAATCCTAACATTAACCCTAACCCTAACCCTAACCCTAAACCTAAACCGAACCCAAACCCAAAACCTAACCCTAACCCTAAACCTAACCCAAACCGAAAGCCTAACCCAAACAATAACCCTATACCTAACCCAAACCCAAAGCCTAAACCTAACACTAAACCTAACCCTAACACAAACCCTAACGCTAACCCAAACCCAAAGCCTAACCTTAACCCTAACCCTAACCCTTACCCTAACCCTAACCCTAATCCTAACATTAACCTAAACCCTAATATTAACCCTAACCCAAACCCTAACACTAATACTAAGTATAACGCTAACCCTAAACCAAATCCTAACCCAAACCCTTACCCTAACCCTAATCCTAACCTTAACCCTAACCTTAACCATGATCCTAAACCTAACCCTAAACATAAACCAAAACCTAACCCTAACACTAATCGTAACATTAACCCTAACCCCAACCGTAACCTTAACCCTAACCCTAACCATAACCCAAACTCTAAACTTAACCCTAATCCTACCCCTAACCCAAACCCTAACCCTAACCATAACCCTAACCCTAACACAAACCCTAACCATAACCCTAACGCTACCTCTAAATCTAACCTTGACCCATACCCAAACCCTAACACTAACACTAACCCTAACCCTAACCCTACCCCTTACCCTAAAGCAAACCCAAAACCTAACCCTCACCCTAACCCTAACCCTAAACCTAACCCTAACACTAATCCTAACCCTAACCCTAACCCTAACCCTAAACCTAAACCTAACCCTAACCCTAACCCAAACCCAAACCCTAAACCTAACCCGAAACCTAACCCTAACCCAAACCCAAGCACTAACCCTAACCCTAACCCTAAACCTAACCCGAAACCTAACCCTAACGCTAAAACAAACCCTAACACTAATCCTAACCCTACCCCTAACCCTAACCCAAACCCAAACTCTAACACTAAAACTAACCCTAAACCTAAACCTTAACCTAACCCAAACACAAACCCTAAACCTAACCCTAAACCTAAACTTTACCCTAACCCTAACCCTAAATCTAACCCAAACCCAAACCCTAACCCTAACCCTAACCCTAACCCTAAACCTAACCCAAACCCAAAGCCTAAACCTAACACTAAAACTAACCCTAACACAAAACCTAACCCTAACCCAAACCCAAAGCCTAACCTTAACCCTAACCCTAACCCTTACCCTAACCCTAACCCTAATCCTAATATTAACCCAAACCCTAACATTAACCCTAACAAAAACCTTAACACTAATACTAAGTATAACGCTAACCCTAAACCAAATCCTAACCCAAACCCTAACCCTAACCCTAATCCTAACCCTAACCCTAACCTTAACCATAATCCTAAACCTAACCCTAAACCTAAACCAAAACCTAACCCTAACACTAATCGTAACATTAACCCTAACCCTAACCCTAACCCTAACCCCAACCCAAACCCAAACTCTAACACTAACACTAACCCTAACCCTAAACCTTAACCTATCCCAAACACAAACCCTAACCCTAACCCTAAACCTAAACTTTACCCTAACCCTAACCTTAACCCTAAACCTAAACCAAACCGAAACCATAACCATAACCCAAACCCTAAACCTAAACCTAACACAAACCCTAACACTAACCCTAAACCAAACCCTAACCCTAATCCTAACCCTAAACCAAACCAAAACCATAACCATAACCCAAACCCTTAACCTAAACCTAACACAAACCCTAACCCTAAACCTAACCTTAACCCTAACCCAAAACCAAACCCTAACCCTAAACCAAACCCTAACCCTAACCCAAACCCTAACCATAACCCTAACCCTAACCCAAATGCTAACCATAAGCCTAACCCTAACGAAAAACCAAACCCTAACCCTAACCCTAAACCTGACCCTAACCCAAACCCAAACCCTAACCCTAAACCTAACCCAAACCCTATCCCTAACCCTAATCCTAAACATAATCTGAACCCTAATCCAAACAGAAACCCTAACAGTAACCCTAACCCTAATCCTAACATTAACCCTAAACCTAACCCTAAACATAACCCAAATCCTAAACCTAATCCTAATTATAACCCTAATCCTAATACAAATCCTAACCCTAAACCTAACCCTAACCCTAACCCTAACACTAAACCTAACCCTAAACCTAACCTAAACAATAACCCTAAACGTAACCCTTACCCTAACCCAAACCCTAACCCTAATCCTAAACCTAATCCTAACCCTGACCCTAACCCTAACCCTAATCCTTAACCTAACCCAAACCCTAACCCTAAACGTAACCCTTACCCTTACTCTAACCCTAACCATAAACCTAACCCTAACCATAAACCTAACCCTAACACAAACCCTTACCCTAACCCTAACCCTAACCCTAATCCTAACATTAACCCTAACCCTATCCCTAACCGAAACCCTAACCCTAACCCTAACCCTAACCCTAATCCTAAACCTAACCCAAAACCTCACCCTAAACGTAACCCTTACCATAAATCAAACCCTAAACCTAACCCTAAACCTAACTCTAACCCTAACCCTAAACCTAACCCTAAACCTAAACCTAACCCAAACCCTAACACTAACCCTAATCCAAACGAAACCCTAACCCTAACCCTAAATATAACCCAAATCCAAACCCTAACCCTAACCAAAAACCTAACCCTAACCGTAAAACAAATTTTAACACTAACCCTAACACTAACCCTTAATCTAATCCAAACCCAAACCCTAACACTAACACTAACGCTAACCCTAACCCTTACCCTAGCCCAAATACAAACCATAACCCTAACCCTAAACATAATTCTAACCCTAACCCAAACCGTAAACCTAACCCTAACCAAACTCAAACCCTAATCCTAACCTTAACCCTAACCCTAAACCAAACCCTAACCCTAAACCTAACCATAATCCTAAACCTAACCCTAAACCTAACCCTAACCCAAAACCCTAACCCTAACCCTAACCCTATCCCTAAACCTAAACCAATCCAAAACGTAACATTAACCCTAAACCTAACCCTAACCCATACCGAAACCCTAAACCTAACCCTAACCCTAATCCTAAACCTAACCCTAACCCTAACCCTAACCCTAACCCTAACCCTAAACCTAACCCTAACCCAAATCCTAACACTAATCCTAAACCTAACCCTAACCCTATCCCTAAACCGAACCCAAAGCATAACCATAAATAAAATCCTAACCCTAAACCTAACACAAACCGTAACCCTAACCCTAACCCTAAATCTAACCCTAACAATAACACAAAACCTAACCATAACCCTAACCCTAACCCTAACTCTAACCTTAACCCATACCCAAACCCTAACACTAACACTAACCCTAACCCTAACCCTTACCCTAACCCAAACCCAAAATCTAACCCTAACCCTAACCCTAAACCTAAATCTAACACTAACCCTAACCCAAACCCTGACCCTAACCATAACCCTAAACCTAAACGTAAACCTAACCTAAACCCTAACCATAACCCTAACCCTAATCCAAATGAAACCCTAACTCTAAACCTAAACCTAACCCAAACCCAAACCCTAAACCTAACCCTAAACCTAACCCTAACCGAAACCCAAACCCTATCCCTAACCCTAACCCTAAACCTAACACAAACCCTAACCCTAACTCTAACCCTAACCCAAATGAAACCCTAACCCTAAACCTAAACATAACCCAAACCCAAACCCTAACCCTAACCCTAACCCTAACCCTAACCCTAACCCAAAACCTAACCCTAACGCTAAAACAAACCCTAACACTAATCCTAACCCTACCCCTAACCCTAACCCAAACCCAAACTCTAACACTAACACTAACCTAAGCCTAAAACTTAACCTAACCCAAACACAAACCCTAACCCTAACCCTAAACCTAAACTTTACCCTAACCCTAACCCTAACCCTAAGCCAAATCCAAACCATAACCCTAACCCTAACCCTAACCCTAAACCTATCCCTAACCCAAACCCTAACCCTAACCCAAACCCTCACCCTAACCCTAATCCTAACCCTGACTCTCATCCTAACATTAACCCTAACACTAAGCGTAACCCTAACCCAAACCCTAACCCTAATCCTACCTGTAACGCCAACCCTAAAACAAATCCTAAACCTAACCCTAAACCTAACCCTAACCCTAACCCTAACACTAACCCATCCTTAACCCTAACCCTAACCCTAATCTTAATCCTAACATTAACCCTAACCCTAACCCTAACCCTAAACCTAAACCGAACCCAAACCCAAAACCTAACCCTAACCCTAAACCTAACCCAAACCGAAAGCCTAACCCTAACAATAACCCTAAACCTAACCCAAACCCAAAGCCTAAACCTAACACTAAACCTAACCCTAACACAAACCCTAACGCTAACCCAAACCCAAAGCCTAACCTTAACCCTAACCCTAACCCTTACCCTAACCCTAACCCTAATCCTAACATTAACCCAAACCCTAACATTAACCCTAACCCAAACCCTAACACTAATACTAAGTATAACGCTAACACTAAACCAAATACTAACACAAACCCTTAACCTAACACTAATCCTAACCTTAACACTAACCTTAACCATAATCCTAAACCTAACCCTAAACATAAACCAAAACCTAACCCTAACACTAATCGTAACATTAACCCTAACCCCAACCGTAACCTTAACCCTAACCCTAACCATAACCCAAACTCTAAACTTAACCCTAATCCTACCCCTAACCCAAACCCTAACCCTAACCATAACCCTAACCCTAACACAAACCCTAACCATAACCCTAACGCTAACTCTAAATCTAACCTTGACCCATACCCAAACCCTAACACTAACACTAACCCTAACCCTAACCCTACCCCTTACCCTAACCCAAACCCAAAACCTAACCCTCACCCTAACCCTAACCCTAAACCTAACCCTAACACTAATCGTTACCCTAACGCTAACCCTAACCCTAACCCTAACCCTAAACCTAAACCTAACCCTAACCCTAACCCTAACCCAAACCGAAACCCTAAACCTAACCCGAAACCTTACCCTTACCTAAACCCCCACCCTAACCCTTATCCTAACCCTGACTCTCATCCTAACATTAACCCTAACACAAAGCGTAACCCTAACCCAAACCCTAACCCTAATCCTTCCTGTAACTCCAACCCTAAAACAAATCCGAAACCTAACCCTAAACCTAACCCTAACCCTAACCCTAACACTAACCCATCCTTAACCCTAACCCTAACCCTAATCCTAATCCTAACATTAACCCTAACCCTAACCCTAACCCTAAACCTAAACCGAACCCAAACCCAAAACCTAACCCTAACCCTAAACCTAACCCAAACCGAAAGCCTAACCCAAACAATAACCCTATACCTAACCCAAACCCAAAGCCTAAACCTAACACTAAACCTAACCCTAACACAAACCCTAACGCTAACCCAAACCCAAAGCCTAACCTTAACCCTAACCCTAACCCTTACCCTAACCCTAACCCTAATCCTAACATTAACCTAAACCCTAATATTAACCCTAACCCAAACCCTAACACTAATACTAAGTATAACGCTAACCCTAAACCAAATCCTAACCCAAACCCTTACCCTAACCCTAATCCTAACCTTAACCCTAACCTTAACCATGATCCTAAACCTAACCCTAAACATAAACCAAAACCTAACCCTAACACTAATCGTAACATTAACCCTAACCCCAACCGTAACCTTAACCCTAACCCTAACCATAACCCAAACTCTAAACTTAACCCTAATCCTACCCCTAACCCAAACCCTAACCCTAACCATAACCCTAACCCTAACACAAACCCTAACCATAACCCTAACGCTACCTCTAAATCTAACCTTGACCCATACCCAAACCCCAACACTAACACTAACCCTAACCCTAACCCTACCCCTTACCCTAACGCAAACCCAAAACCTAACCCTCACCCTAACCCTAACCCTAAACCTAACCCTAACACTAATCCTAACCCGACCCTAACCCTAACCCTAAACCTAAACCTAACCCTAACCCTAACCCAAACCCAAACCCTAAACCTAACCCGAAACCTAACCCTAACCCAAACCCAAGCACTAACCCTAACCCTAACCCTAAACCTAACCCGAAACCTAACCCTAACGCTAAAACAAACCCTAACACTAATCCTAACCCTACCCCTAACCCTAACCCAAACCCAAACTCTAACACTAAAACTAACCCTAAACCTAAACCTTAACCTAACCCAAACACAAACCCTAAACCTAACCCTAAACCTAAACTTTACCCTAACCCTAACCCTAACCCTAACCCAAACCCAAACCCTAACCCTAACCCTAACCCTAACCCTAAACCTAACCCAAACCCAAAGCCTAAACCTAACACTAAAACTAACTCTAACACAAACCCTAACCCTAACCCAACCCCAAAGCCTAACCTTAACCCTAACCCTAACCCTTACCCTAACCCTAACCCTAATCCTAATATTAACCCAAACCCTAACATTAACCCTAACAAAAACCTTAACACTAATACTAAGTATAACGCTAACCCTAAACCAAATCCTAACCCAAACCCTAACCCTAACCCTAATCCTAACCCTAACCCTAACCTTAACCATAATCCTAAACCTAACCCTAAACCTAAACCAAAACCTAATCCTAACACTAATCGTAACATTAACCCTAACCCTAACCCTAACCCTAACCCTAACCCTAACCCAAACCCAAACTCTAACACTAACACTAACCCTAACCCTAAACCTTAACCTATCCCAAACACAAACCTAACCCTAACCCTAAACCTAAACTTTACCCTAACCCTAACCTTAACCCTAAACCTAAACCAAACCGAAACCATAACCATAACCCAAACCCTAAACCTAAACCTAACACAAACCCTAACACTAACCCTAAACCAAACCCTAACCCTAATCCTAACCCTAAACCAAACCAAAACCATAACCATAACCCAAACCCTTAACCTAAACCTAACACAAACCCTAACCCTAAACCTAACCTTAACCCTAACCCAAAACCAAACCCTAACCCTAAACCAAACCCTAACCCTAACCCAAACCCTAACCATAACCCTAACGCTAACCCAAATGCTAACCATAAGCCTAACCCTAACGAAAAACCAAACCCTAACCCTAACCCTAAACCTGACCCTAACCCAAACCCAAACCCTAACCCTAAACCTAACCCAAACCCTATCCCTAACCCTAATCCTAAACATAATCCGAACCCTAATTCAAACAGAAACCCTAACAGTAACCCTAACCCTAATCCTAACATTAACCCTAAACCTAACACTAAACATAACCCAAATCCTAAACCTAATCCTAATTATAACCCTAATCCTAATACAAATCCTAACCCTAAACCTAACCCTAACCCTAACCCTAACACTAAACCTAACCCTAAACCTAACCTATACAATAACCCTAAACGTAACCCTTACCCTAACCCAAACCCTAACCCTAATCCTAAACCTAATCCTAACCCTAACCCTAACCCTAACCCTAATCCTTAACCTAACCCAAACCCTAACCCTAAACGTAACCCTTACCCTTACTCTAACCCTAACCACAAACCTAACCCTAACCATAAACCTAACCCTAACACAAACCCTTACCCTAACCCTAACCCTAACCCTAATCCTAACATTAACCCTAACCCTATCCCTAACCGAAACCCTAACCCTAACCCTAACCCTAACCCTAATCCTAAACCTAACCCAAAACCTCACCCTAAACGTAACCCTTACCATAAATCAAAACCTAAACCTAACCCTAAACCTAACTCTAACCCTAACCCTAAACCTAACCCTAAACCTAAACCTAACCCAAACCCTAACACTAACCCTAATCCAAACGAAACCCTAACCCTAACCCTAAATATAAACCAAATCCAAACCCTAACCCTAACCAAAAACCTAACCCTAACCGTAAAACAAATTTTAACACTAACCCTAACACTAACCCTTAATCTAATCCAAACCCAAACCCTAACACTAACACTAACGCTAACCCTAACCCTTACCCTAGCCCAAATACAAACCATAACCCTAACCCTAAACATAATTCTAACCCTAACCCAAACCCTAAACCTAACCCTAACCAAACTCAAACCCTAATCCTAACCTTAACCCTAACCCTAAACCAAACCCTAACCCTAAACCTAACCATAATCCTAAACCTAACCCTAAACCTAACCCTAACCCAAAACCCTAACCCTAACCCTAACCCTATCCCTAAACCTAAACCAATCCAAAACGTAACATTAACCCTAAACCTAACCCTAACCCATACCGAAACCCTAAACCTAACCCTAACCCTAATCCTAAACCTAACCCTAACCCTAACCCTAACCCTAACCCTAACCCTAAACCTAACCCTAACCCAAATCCTAACACTAATCCTAAACCTAACCCTAACCCTAACCCTAAACCGAACCCAAAGCATAACCATAAATAAAATCCTAACCCTAAACCTAACACAAACCCTAACCCTAACCCTAACCCTAAATCTAACCCTAACAATAACACAAAACCTAACCATAACCCTAACCCTAACCCTAACTCTAACCTTAACCCATACCCAAACCCTAACACTAACACTAACACTAACCCTAACCCTAACCCTTACCCTAACCCAAACCCAAAATCTAACCCTAACCCTAACCCTAAACCTAAATCTAACACTAACCCTAACCCAAACCCTGACCCTAACCATAACCCTAAACCTAAACGTAAACCTAACCTAAACCCTAACCATAACCCTAACCCTAATCCAAATGAAACCCTAACTCTAAACCTAAACCTAACCCAAACCCAAACCCTAAACCTAACCCTAAACCTAACCCTAACCGAAACCCAAACCCTATCCCTAACCCTAAACCTAAACCTAACACAAACCCTAACCCTAACTCTAACCCTAACCCAAATGAAACCCTAACCCTAAACCTAAACATAACCCAAACCCAAACCCTAACCCTAACCCTAACCCTAACCCTAACCCTAACCCTAACCCAAAACCTAACCCTAACGCTAAAACAAACCCTAACACTAATCCTAACCCTACCCCTAACCCTAACCCAAACCCAAACTCTAACACTAACACTAACCTAAGCCTAAAACTTAACCTAACCCAAACACAAACCCTAACCCTAACCCTAAACCTAAACTTTACCCTAACCCTAACCCTAACCCTAAGCCAAATCCAAACCATAACCCTAACCCTAACCCTAACCCTAAACCTATCCCTAACCCAAACCCTAACCCTAACCCAAACCCTCACCCTAACCCTAATCCTAACCCTGACTCTCATCCTAACATTAACCCTAACACTAAGCGTAACCCTAACCCAAACCCTAACCCTAATCCTACCTGTAACGCCAACCCTAAAACAAATCCTAAACCTAACCCTAAACCTAACCCTAACCCTAACCCTAACACTAACCCATCCTTAACCCTAACCCTAACCCTAATCCTAATCCTAACATTAACCCTAACCCTAACCCTAACCCTAAACCTAAACCGAACCCAAACCCAAAACCTAACCCTAACCCTAAACCTAACCCAAACCGAAAGCCTAACCCTAACAATAACCCTAAACCTAACCCAAACCCAAAGCCTAAACCTAACACTAAACCTAACCCTAACACAAACCCTAACGCTAACCCAAACCCAAAGCCTAACCTTAACCCTAACCCTAACCCTTACCCTAACCCTAACCCTAATCCTAACATTAACCCAAACCCTAACATTAACCCTAACCCAAACCCTAACACTAATACTAAGTATAACGCTAACCCTAAACCAAATCCTAACCCAAACCCTTACCCTAACCCTAATCCTAACCTTAACCCTAACCTTAACCATAATCCTAAACCTAACCCTAAACATAAACCAAAACCTAACCCTAACACTAATCGTAACATTAACCCTAACCCCAACCGTAACCTTAACCCTAACCCTAACCATAACCCAAACTCTAAACTTAACCCTAATCCTACCCCTAACCCAAACCCTAACCCTAACCATAACCCTAACCCTAACACAAACCCTAACCATAACCCTAACGCTAACTCTAAATCTAACCTTGACCCATACCCAAACCCTAACACTAACACTAACCCTAACCCTAACCCTACCCCTTACCCTAACGCAAACCCAAAACCTAACCCTCACCCTAACCCTAACCCTAAACCTAACCCTAACACTAATCCTAACCCTAACCCTAACCCTAACCCTAAACCTAAACCTAACCCTAACCCTAACCCTAACCCAAACCCAAACCCTAAACCTAACCCGAAACCTAACCCTAACCCAAACCCAAGCACTAACCCTAACCCTAACCCTAAACCTAACCCGAAACCTAACTCTAACCCTAACCCTAAACCTAACCCTAAACCTAAACCTAACCCAAACCCTAACACTAACCCTAATCCAAACGAAACCCTAACCCTAACCCTAAATATAACCCAAATCCTAACCCTAACCCTAACCAAAAACCTAACCCTAACCGTAAAACAAATTTTAACACTAACCCTAACACTAACCCTTAATCTAATCCAAACCCAAACCCTAACACTAACACTAACGCTAACCCTAACCCTTACCCTAGCCCAAATACAAACCATAACCCTAACCCTAAACATAATTCTAACCCTAACCCAAACCCTAAACCTAACCCTAACCAAACTCAAACCCTAATCCTAACCTTAACCCTAACCCTAAACCAAACCCTAACCCTAAACCTAACCATAATCCTAAACCTAACCCTAAACCTAACCCTAACCCAAAACCCTAACCCTATCCCTAAACCTAAACCAATCCAAAATGTAACATTAACCCTAAACCTAACCCTAACCCATACCGAAACCCTAAACCTAACCCTAACCCTAATCCTAAACCTAACCCTAACCCTAACCCTAACCCTAATCCTAACCCTAAACCTAACCCTAACCCAAATCCTAACACTAATCCTAAACCTAACCCTAACCCTAACCCTAAACCGAACCCAAAGCATAACCATAAATAAAATCCTAACCCTAAACCTAACACAAACCGTAACCCTAACCCTAACCCTAAATCTAACCCTAACAATAACACAAAACCTAACCATAACCCTAACCCTAACCCTAACTCTAACCTTAACCCATACCCAAACCCTAACACTAACACTAACACTAACCCTAACCCTAACCCTTACCCTAACCCAAACCCAAAATCTAACCCTAACCCTAACCCTAAACCTAAATCTAACACTAACCCTAACCCAAACCCTGACCCTAACCATAACCCTAAACCTAAACGTAAACCTAACCTAAACCCTAACCATAACCCTAACCCTAACCCAAATGAAACCCTAACTCTAAACCTAAACCTAACCCAAACCCAAACCCTAAACCTAACCCTAAACCTAACCCTAACCGAAACCCAAACCCTATCCCTAACCCTAACCCTAAACCTAACCCAAACCCTAACCCTAACTCTAACCCTAACCCAAATGAAACCCTAACCCTAAACCTAAACATAACCCAAACCCAAACCCTAACCCTACCCCTAACCCTAACCCTAACCCTAACCCTAACCCAAAACCTAACCCTAACCCTAAAACAAACCCTAACACTAATCCTAACCCTACCCCTCACCCCAACCCAAACCCAAACTCCAACACCAACACTAACCTAACCCTAAAACTTAACCTAACCCAAACACAAACCCTAACCCTAACCCTAAACCTAAACTTTACCCTAACCCTAACCCTAACCCTAAGCCAAATCCAAACCATAACCCTAACCCTAACCCTAACCCTAAACCTATCCCTAACCCAAACCCTAACCCTAACGCTAAACCTAACCCAAACCCTAACCCTAACCCTGACACTCATCCTAACATTAACCCTAACACTAAGCGTAACCCTACCCCAAACCCTAACCCTAATCCTACCTGTAAAGCCAACCCTAAAACAAATCCTAAACCTTACCCTAAACCTAACCCTAACCCTAACCCTAACACTAACCCATCCTTAACCCTAACCCTAACCCTAATCCTAATCCTAACATTAACCCTAACCCTAACCCTAACCCTAAGCCTAAACCGAACCCAAACACAAAGCCTAGCCCTAACCCTAAGCCTAGCCCAAGGCGAAAGCCTAACCCTAACAATAACCCTAAACCTAACCCAAACCCAAAGCCTAAAACTAACACTAAACCTAACCCTAACACAAACCCTAACGCTAACCCAAACCCAAAGCCTAACCTTAACCCTAACCCTAACCCTTACCCTAACCCTAACCCTAATCCTAACATTAACCCAAACCCTAACATTAACCCTAACCCAAACCCTAACACTAATACTAAGTATAACGCTAACCCTAAACCAAATCCTAACCCAAACCCTTACCCTAACCCTAATCCTAACCTTAACCCTAACCTTAACCATAATCCTAAACCTAACCCTAAACATAAACCAAAACCTAACCCTAACACTAATCGTAACATTAACCCTAACCCCAATCGTAATCTTAACTCTTATCCTATGCATAATCCAAACTGTTAACTTAACCCTAATCCTACCCCTCACCCAAACCCTAACCCTAACCATAACCCTAACCCTAACACAAACCCTAACCATAACCCTAACGCTAACTCTAAATCTAACCTTGACCCATACCCAAACCCTAACACTAACACTAACCCTAACCCTAACCCTACCCCTTACCCTAACGCAAACCCAAAACATAACCCTCACCCTAACCCTAACCCTAAACCTAACCCTAACACTAATCCTAACCCTAACCCTAACCCTAACCCTAAACCTAAACCTAACCCTAACCCTAACCCTAACCCAAACCCAAACTCTAAACCTAACCCGAAACCTAACCCTAACCCAAACCCAAGCACTAACCCTAACCCTAACCCTAAACGTAACCCGAAACCTAACCCTAACGCTAAAACAAACCCTAACACTAATCCTAACCCTACCCCTAACCCTAACCCAAACCCAAACTCTAACACTAAAACTAACCCTAAACCTAAACCTTAACCTAACCCAAACACAAACCCTAAACCTAACCCTAAACCTAAACTTTACCCTAACCCTAACCCTAACCCTAACCCAAACCCAAACCCTAACCCTAACCCTAACCCTAACCCTAACCCTAAACCTAACCCAAACCCAAAGCCTAAACCTAACACTAAAACTAACCCTAACACAAACCCTAACCCTAACCCAAACCCAAAGCCTAACCTTAACCCTAACCCTAACCCTTACCCTAACCCTAACCCTAATCCTAATATTAACCCAAACCCTAACATTAACCCTAACAAAAACCCTAACACTAATACTAAGTATAATGCTAACCCTAAACCAAATCCTAACCCAAACCCTAACCCTAACCCTAATCCTAACCCTAACCGTAACCTTAACCATAATCCTAAACCTAACCCTAAACCTAAACCAAAACCTAATCCTAACACTAATCGTAACATTAACCCTAACCCTAACCGTAACCTTAACCCTAACCCTAACCATAACCCAAACTCTAAACTTAACCCTAATCCTACCCGTAACCCAAACCCTAACACTAACCATAACCCTAACCCTAACACAAACCCTAACAATAACCCTAACGCTAACTCTAAATCTAAACTTAACCCATACCCAAACCCTAACACTAACACTAACCCTAACCCTAACACTATCCCTTACGCTAACCCAAACCCAAAACCTAACCCTCACCCTAACCCTAACCCTAAACCTAACCCCAACACTAATCCTAACCCAAACCCTAACCCTAACCCTAACCCTAACCCTAAACCTAAACCTAACCCTAACCCTAACCCAAACCCAAACCCTAAACCTAACCTGAAACCTAACCCTAACCCAAACCCAAGCACTAACCCTAACCCTAAAACTAAACCTAACCCGAAACCTAACCCTAACGCTAAAACACTCTCTAACACTAATCCTAACCCTACCCCTAACCCTAACCCAAACCCATACTCTAACACTAAAACTAACCCTAACCCTAAACCTTAACCTAACCCAAACACAAACTCTAAACCTAACCCTAAACCTAAACTTTACCCTAACCCTAACCCTAACCCTAACCCAAACCCAAAACCTAACCCTAACCCTAACCCTAAAACTATCCCTAACCCAAACCCTAACCCTAAAGCTAAACCTAACCCAAACCCTCACCCTAACCCTAATCCTAACCCTGACTCTCATCCTAACATTAACCCTAACACTTATCGTAACCCTAACGGAAACCCTAACCCTAATCCTACCTGTAAAGCTAACCCTAAAACAAATCCTAAACCTAACCCTAAACCTAACCCTAATCCTAATCCTAACCCTAACCCTAACCCATCCTTAACACTAACAATAACCCTAATCCTAATCCTAACATTAACCCTAACCCTAACCCTAACTCTAACCCTAAACCTAACCCAAACCCAAACACTAACCCTAACCCTAAACCTAAGCCAAACCCAAAGCCTAACCCTAACCCTAACCCTAAACCTAACCCAAACACAAAGCCTAAACCTAACCCTAAACCTAACCCTAACACAAACCCTAACCCTAAACCAAACCCAAAGCCTAAACTTAAACCTAACCCTAACCCTAACCCTAATCCTAACATTAACCCAAACCCTAACATTAACCCTAACCCAATCCCTAACACTAATACTACGTATAACGCTAACCCTAAACCAAATACTAACCTAAACCCTAACCTTAACCCTAATCCTAACCCTAACCCTAACCTTAACCCTAATCCTAAACCTAACCCTAACTCTAAACCAAACTCTAACCCTAACCCTAACCCTACTCCTAATCGTAACATTAACCCTAACCCTAACCGTAAACTTAACTCTAACCCTAACCATAACCCAAACTCTAAACTTAACCCTAACCCTACCACTAACCCAAACCCTAACCCTAACACTAACCCTAACCCAAACACAAACCCTAACCATAACCCTAACCCTAACTCTAAATCTTACCTTAACCCATACCCAAACCCTAACACTAACACTAACCCTAACCCTATCCCTTACACTAACCCAAACCCAAAACCTAACCCTAACCCTAACCCTAACCCTAAACCTAACCCTAACCCTAACCCTAACCCAAACCATAACCCTAACCCTAACCCTAATGCTAAACCTAACCCTAACCTTAACCCTAACCCAAACCCAAACCCTAAACCAAACACTAAACCTAACGCTAACCCAAACCCAAACACTAACCCTAACCCTAACCCTAAACTTAACCCAAACCCTAACCCTAACCCTAATCCGTACCCAAATGAAACCCTAACCCTAAACCTAAACCTAACCCAAAACCAAACCCTAAGCCTAACCCTAACCCTAACCCTAAAACTATCCCTAACCCAAACCCTAACCCTAACGCTAAACCTAACCCAAACCCTAAACCTAACCCTGACTCTCATCCTAACATTAACCCTAACATTAAGCGTAACCCTAACCCAAACCCTAACCGTAATCCTACCTGTAAAGCCAACCCTAAAACAAATCCTAAACCTAACCCTAAACCTAACACTAACCCTAACCCTAACACTAACCCATCCTTAACCCTAACCCTAACCCTAATCCTAATCCTAACATTAACCCTAACCCTAACGCTAACCCTAAACCTAAACCTAAACCAAACCCAAACCCAAAACTTAAGCCTAACTCTAAATCTAACCCAAACTCAAAGCCTAACCCTAACCCTAACCCTAAACCTAACCCAAACCCAAACCCTAAACCTAACACTAAACCTAACCCTAACACAAACCCTAACCCTAACCCAGACCCAAAGCCTAACCTTAACCCTAACCCTAACCCTTACCCTAACCCTAACCCTAATCCTAACATTAACCCAAACCCTAACATTAACCCTAACCCAAACCCTAACACTAATACTAAGTATAACGCTAACCCTAAACCAAATCCTAACCCAAACCCTAACCCTAACCCTAATCCTAACCCTAACCCTAACCTTAACCATAATCCTAAACCTAAACCAAAACCTAACCCTAACACTAATCGTAACATTAACCCTAACCCTAACCCTAACCTTAACCCTAACCCTAACCATAACCCAAACTCTAAATTTAACCCTAATCCTACCCCTAACCCAAACCCTAACCCTAACCATAACCCTAACCTTAACACGAACTCTAAACATAACCCTAACGCTAACTCTAAATCTAACCTTAACCCATACCCAAACTCTAACACTAACACTAACCCTAACCCTAACCCTATCCCTTACCCTAACCCAAACCCAAAACCTAACCCTCACCCTAACCCTAACCCTAAACCTAAACCTAACACTAATCCTAACCCAAACCCTAACCCTAACCCTAACCCTAAACCTAAACCTAACCCTAACCCTAACCCAAACCCAAACCCTAAACCTAACCCGAAACCTAACCCTAACCCAAACCCAAGCACTAACCCTAACCCTAACCCTAAACCTAACCGGAAACCTAACCCTAACGCTAAAACAAACCCTAACACTAATCCTAACCCTTCCCCTAACCCTAACCCAAACCGAAACTCTAACACTGAAACTAACCCTAACCCTAAACCTTAACCTAACCCAAACACAAACCCTAAACCTAACCCTAAACCTAAACTTTACCCTAACCCTAACTCAAACCCAAACCCTAACCCTAACCCTAACCCTAACCCTAAACCTAACCCAAACCCAAAGCCTAAACCTAGCACTAACCCTAACCCTAACACAAACCCTAACCCTAACCCAAACCCAAAGCCTAACCTTAACCCTAACCCTAACCCTTACCCTAACCCTAACCCTTATCCTAACATTAACCCAAACCCTAACATTAACCCTAACCCAAACCCTAACACTAATACTAAGTATAACCCTAACCCTAAACCAAATCCTACCCCAAACCCTAACCCTAACCCTAACCCTAACCCTAACCCTAACCCTAACCTAACCCAAAACCTAACCCTAACCCTAACCCTAACCCTAACCCTAACCCTAACCGTAACCTTAACCCTAACCCTAACCATAACCCAAACTCTAAACTTAACCCTAATCCTACCCCTAACCCAAACCCTAAACTTAACCCTAATCCTACCCCTAACCCAAACCCTAACCCTAACCATAACCCTAACCCTAACACAAACACTAACCATAACCCTAACGCTAACTCTAAATCTAACCTTAACCCATACCCAAACCCTAACACTAACACTAACCCTAACCCTAACCCTATCCCTTACCCTAACCCAAACCCAAAACCTAACCCTCACCCTAACCCTAACCCTAAACCTAACCCTAACACTAATCCTAACCCAAACCCTAACCGTAACCCTAACCCTAAACCTAAACATAACCCTAACCCTAAACCTAACCCAAACCCAAACCCTAAACCTAACCCGAAACCTAACCCTAACCCAAACCCAAGCACTAACCCTAACCCCAACCCTAAACCTAACCCGAAACCTAACCCTAACGCTAAAACAAACCCTAACACTAATCCTAACCCTACCCCTAACCCTAACCCAAACCCAAACTCTAACAGTAAATCTAACCCTAACCTTAAACCTTAACCTAACCCAAACACAAACCCTAAACCTAACCCTAACCCAAAACCAAACCCTAACCCTAACCCTAACCCTAAAACTATCCGTAACCCAAACCCTAACCCTAACGCTAAACCTAACCGAAACCCTCACCCTAACCCTAATCCTAACCCTGACTCTCATCCTAACATTAACCCTAACACTTATCGTAACCCTAACCCAAACCCTAACCCTAATCCTACCTGTAAAGCTAACCCTAAAACAAATCCTAAACCTAACCCTAAAACTAACCCTAATCCTAATCCTAACCCTAACCCTAACCCATCCTTAACACTAACCCTAACCCTAATCCTAATCCTAACATTAACCCTAACCCTAACCCTAACCCTAAACCTAACCCAAACCCAAACACTAACCCTAACCCTAAACCTAACCCAAACCCAAAGCCTAACCCTATCCCTAACCCTAAACCTAACCCAAACACAAAGCCTAAACATAACCCTAAACCTAACCCTAACACAAACCCTAACCCTAAACCAAACCCAAAGCCAAACCTTAACCGTAACCCTAACCCTAACCCTAACCCTAACCCTAACCCTAATCCTACCTGTAAAGCTAAACCTAAAACAAATCCTAAACCTAACCCTAAACCTAACCCTAATCCTAATCCTAACCCTAACCCTAACCCATCCTTAACAGTAACCCTAACACTAATGCTAATCCTAACATTAACCCTAACCCTAACCCTAACCCTAACCCTAACCCTAACCCAAACCCAAACACTAACCCTAACCCTAAACCTAACCCAAACCCAAAGCCTAACCCTAACCCTAACCCTAAACCTAACCCAAACACAAAGACTAAACCTAACCCTAAACCTAACCCTAACACAAACCCTAACCCTAAACCAAACCCAAAGCCTAACCTTAACCCTAACCCTAACCCTAACCCTAACCCTAACCCTAATCCTAACATTAACCCAAACCCTAACATTAACCCTAACCCAATCCCCAACACTAGTACTAAGCATAACGCTAACCCTAAACCAAATACTAAACCAAACCCTAAACTTAACCCTAATCCTAACCCTAACCCCAACCTTAACCCTATTCCTAAACCGAACCCTAACAGTAAACCAAACCGTAACCCTAACCCTAACCCTAATCCTAACATTAACCCTAAACCTAACCGTAACCTTAACTCTAACCCTAACCATAACCCAAACTCTAAACTTAACCCTAACCCTACCACTAACCCAAACCCTAACCCTAACACTAACCCTAACTCTAACACAAACCCTAACCGTAACCCTAACCCTAACTCTAAATCTAACCTTTACCCATACCCAAACCCTAACACTAACACTAACCCTAACCCTATCCCTTACCCTAACCCAAACGCAAAACCTACCCTAGCCCTAACCCTAACCCTAAACCTAACCCTAACACTAACCCTAACCCAAACCCTAACCCTAACCATAACCCTAACCCTAAACCTAACCCTAACCCTAACCCTAACCCAAACCCAAACCCTAAACCAAACACTAAACCTAACGCTAACCCAAACCCAAACACTAACCCTAACCCTAACCCTAAACATAACCCAAACCCTAACCCTAACCCTAATCCGTACCCAAATGAAACCCTAACCCTAAACCTAAACTTAACCCAAAACCAAACCCTAACGCTGACCCTAACCCTAATCCTAAAACTATCCCGAACCCAAACCCTAACCCTAACGCTAAACCTAACCCAAACCCTAACCCTAACCCTGACTCTCATCCTAACATTAACCCTAACACTAAGCGTAACCCTAACCCAAACCCTAACCCTAATCCTACCTGTAAAGCCAACCCTAAAACAAATCCTAAACCTAACCCTAAACCTAACACTAAGCCTAACCCTAACACTAACCCATCCTTAACCCTAACCCTAACCCTAATCCTAATCCGAACATTAACCCTAACCCTAACCCTAACCCTAAACCTAAACCTAACCCAAACCCAAACCCTAACCCTAACCCTAAACCTAAACCAAACCCAAAGCCTAACCCTAACCCTAACCCTAAACCTAACCCAAACCCAAAGCCTAAACCTAACACTAAACCTAACACTAACACAAACCCTAACCCTAACCCAAACTCAAAGCCTAACCTTAACCCTAACCCTAACCCTTACCCTAACCCTAACCCTAATCCTAACATTAACCCAAACCCTAATATTAACCCTAACCCAAACCCTTACACTAATACTAAGTATAACGCTAACCCTAAACCAAATCCTAACCCAAACCCTAACCCTAACCCTAATCATAACCCTAACCCTAACCTTAACCATAATCCTAAAACTAACCCTAAACCTAAACCAAAACCTAACCCTAACACTAATCGTAACATTAACCCTAATCCTAACCGTAACCTTAACCCTAACCCTAACCATAACCCAAACTCTAAACTTAACCCTAATCCTACCCCTAACCCAAACACTAACCCTAACCATAACCCTAACCCTAACACAAACCCTAACCATAACCCTAACGCTAACTCTAAATCTAACCTTAACCCATACCCAAAACCTAACACTAACACTAACCCTAACCCTAACCCTATCCCTTACCCTAACCCAAACCCAAAACCTAACCCTCACCCTAACCCTAACCCTAAACCTAACCCTAACACTAATCCTAACCCAAACCCTAACCCTAACCCTAACCCTAAACCTAAACCTAACCCTAACCCTCACCCTAACGCCAACCCAAACCCTAAACCTAACCTGAAACCTAACCCTAACCCAAACCCAAGCAGTAACCCTAACCCTAACCCTAAACCTAACCCGAAACCTAACCCTAACGCTAAAACAAACCCTAACACTAATCCTAACTCTACCCCTAACCCTAACCCAAAACCAAACTCTAACACTAAAACTAACCCTAACCCTAAATCTTAACCTAACCCAAACACAAACCCTAAACCTAACCCTAAACCTAAACTTTACCCTAACCCTAATCCTAACCCTAACCCAAACCCAAACCCTAACCCTAACCCTAACCCTAAAACTATCCCTAACCCAAACCCTAACCCTAACGCTAAACCTAACCCAAACCCTCACCCTAACCCTGATCCTAACCCTGTCTCTCATCCTAACATTAACCCTAACACTTATCGTAACCCTAACCCAAACCCTAACCCTAATCCTACCTGTAAAGCTAACCCTAAAACAAATAGTAAACCTAACCCTAAACCTAACCCTCATCCTAATCCTAACCCTAACCCTAACCCATCCTTAACACTAACCCTAACCCTAATCCTAATCCTAACATTAACCCTAACCCTAACCCTAACCCTAACCCTAAACCTAACCCAAACCCAAACACTAACCCTAACCCTAAACCTAACCAAAACCCAAAGCCTAACCCTAATCTAACCCTAAACCTAACCCAAACACAAAGCCTAGACCTAACCCTAAACCTAACCCTAACACAAACCCTAACCCTAAACCAAACCCAAAGCCTAACCTTAACCCTAACCCAAACCCTAACCCTAACCCTAATCCTAACATTAACCCAAACCCTAACATTAACCCTAACCCAAACCCTAACACTAATACTAAGTATAACGCTAACCCTAAGCCAAATACTATCCCAAACCCTAACCCTAAACCTAATCCTAACCCTAACCCTAAACTTAACCCTAATCCTAAACATAACCCTAACCCTAATCCAAACCGTAACCCTAACAGTAACCCTAACCCTAATCCTAACATTAACCCTAAACCTAACCCTAAACATAACCCAAATCCTAAACCTAATCCTAATTATAACCCTAATCCTAACACAAATCCTAACCCTAAACCTAACCCTAACCCTAACCCTAACACTAAACCTAACCCTAAACCTAACCTAAACAATAACCCTAAACGTAACCCTTACCCTAACCCAAACCCTAAACCTAAACCTAAACCTAATCCTAACCCTAACCCTAACCCTAACCCTAATCCTAAACCTAACCCAAACCCTAATCCTAAACGTAACCCTTACCCTTACTCTAACCCTAACCATAAACCTAACCCTACCACAAACCCTTACCCAAACCCTAACCCTAACCCTAATCCTAACATTAATCCTAACCCTATCCCTAACCGAAACCCTAACCCTAACCCAAACCCTAAACCTAACCCTAAACCTAACCCTAACCGAAACCCAAACCCTATCCCTAACCCTAACCCTAAACCTAACCCAAACCCTAACCCTAACTCTAACCCTAACCCAAAATAAACCCTAACACTAAACCTAAACCTAACCCAAACCCAAACCCTAACCCTAACCCTAACCCTAAACCTAACCCTAACCGAAACCCAAACCCTATCCCTAACCCTAACCCTAAACCTAACCCAAACCCTAACCCTAACTCTAACCCTAACCCAAAATAAACCCTAACCCTTAACCTAAACCTAACCCAAACCCAAACCCTAACCCTAACCCTAACCCTAACCCTAACCCTAACCCAAAACCTAACCCTAACACTAAAACAAACCCTAACACTAATCCTAACCCTACCCCTAACCCTAACCCAAACCCAAACTCTAACACTAACACTAACACTAACCCTAACCTTAAAACTTAACCTAACCCAAACACAAACCCTAACCCTAACCCTAAACCTAAACTTTACCCTAACCCTAACCCTAACCCTAAGCCAAATCCAAACCATAACCCTAACCCTAACCCTAACCCTAAACCTATCCCTAACCCAAACTCTAACCCTAACGCTAAACCTAACCCAAACCCTAACCCTAACCCTGACTCTCATCCTAACATTAACCCTAACACTAAGCGTAACCCTAACCCAAACCCTAACCCTAATCCTACCTGTAACGCCAACCCTAAAACAAATCCTAAACCTAACCCTAAACCTAACACTAACCCTAACCCTAACACTAACCCATCCTTAACCCTAACCCTAACCCTAATCCTAATCCTAACATTAACCCTAACCCTAACCCTAAACCTAAAACTAAACCTAACCCAAACCCAAACCCTAACCCTAACCCTAAACCTAACCCACACCCAAAGCCTAACCCTAACCCTAACCCTAAACCTAACCCAAACCCAAAGCCTAAACCTAACACTAAACCTAACACTAACACAAACCCTAACCCTAACCCAAACCCAAAGCCTAACCTTAACCCTAACCCTAACCCTTACCCTAAACCTAACCCTAATCCTAACATTAACCCAAACCCTAACATTAACCCTAACCCAAACCCTAACACTAATACTAAGTATAACGCTAACCCTAAACGAAATCCTAACCCAAACCCTAACCCTAACCCTAATCCTAACCTTAACCCTAAGCTTAACGATAATCCTAAACCTAACCCTAAACATAAACCAAAACCTAACCCTAACAATAATCGTAACATTAACCCTAACCCTAACCCTAACCATAACCCAAACTCTAAACTTAACCCTAATCCTACCCCTAACCCAAACCCTAACCCTAACCATAACCCTAACCCTAACACAAACCCTAACCATAACCCTAACGCTAACTCTAAATCTAACCTTAACCCATACCCAAACCCTAACACTAACACTAACCCTAACCCTAACCCTATCCCTTACCCTAACCGAAACCGGGAACCTAACCCTCACCCTAATCCCTAACCCTAAAGCTAACCCTAACACTAATCCTAACACAAACACTAACCCGAACCCTAACCCTAAACCTAAACCTAAACCTAACCCTAACCCTAACCCTAACCCAAACCCAAACCCTAAACCTAACCCGAAACCTAACCCTAACCCAAACCCAAGCACTAACCCTAACCCTAACCCTAACCCTAACCCTAACCCAAACCCAAACTTTAACCCTAACACAAACCCTAACCATAAACCTAAACCAAATCCAAACACAAACCCTAAACCTAACCATAAACCTAAACTTTACCCTAACCCTAACCCTAACCCTAACCCAAACCCAAACCCTAACCCTAAAACTATCCCTAACCCAAACCCTAACCCTAACCCTAATCCTAACCCTGACTCTCATCCTAACATTAACCCTAACACTTATCGTAACACTAACCCAAACCCTAACCCTAATCCTACCTGTAAAGCTAACCCTAAAACAAATCCTAAACCTAACCCTAAACCTAACCCTAACCCTAATCCTAACCCTAACCCTAACCCATCCTTAACCCTAACCCTAACCCTAATCCTAATCCTAACATTAACCCTAACCCTAACCCTAACTCTAACCCTAAAACTAAGAAAAACCCAAACACTAGCCCTAACCCTAAACCTAACCCAAACCCAAAGCCTAACCCTAACCCTAACCCTAAACCTAACCCAAACACGAAGCCTAAACCTAACCCTAAACCTAACCCTAACACAAACCCTAACCCTAAACCAAACCCAAAGCCTAACCTTAACCCTAACCCTAACCCTAACCCTAACCCTAAACCTAACCCTAATCCTAACATTAACCCAAACCCTAACATTAACCCTAACCCAAACCCTAACACTAATACTAAGTATAATGCTAACCCTAAACCAAATCCTAACCCAAACCCTAACCCTAACCCTAATCCTAACCCAAACCCTAACCCTAACCCTAACCCTAATCATAACATTAACCCTAACCCTAACCGTAACCTTAACTCTAACCCTAACCATAACCCAAACTCTAAACTTTACCCTAACCCTACCCCTAACCCAAACCATAACCCTAACCCTAACCATAACCCTAACACAAACCCTAACCATAACCCTAACCCTAACTCTAAATCTAACCTTCACCCATACCCAAACCCTAACACTAACACTAACCCTAACCCTATCCATTACCCTAACCCAAACCCAAAACCTAACCCTAACCCTAACCCTAACCCTAAACCTCACCCTAACACTAACCCTAACCCAAACTCTAACCCTAACCCTAACCCTAAACCTAAACCTAACCCTAACCCTAACCCAAACCCAAAACCTAAACTTAACTCTAACCCAAACCCAAACACTAATTCTAACCCTAACCCTAAACCTAACCCAAACCCTAAACCTAACCCTAACCCGTTACCAAATGAAACCCTAAATCTAAACCTAAACCTAATCCAAAACCAAACCCTAAACCTAACCCTAAACCTAACAATAACCCAAACCCAAACCCTAACCCTAACCCTAAAACTAACCCAAACCCTAACCGTAACCCTAACCCAAATTAAACCCTAACCCTAAACCTAAACCTAACCCAAACCCAAACCCTTCGCCTAACCCTAACCCTAATCCTAACCCTAACACAAAACCTAACCCTAACGCTAAAACAAACTTAACACTAATCCTAACCCTACACCTAACCCTAACCCTAACCCTAACACTAACCCTAACCCTAACCCTAACCCTAACCCTAACCCTAACCCAAAATCAAACTCTAACACTAACACTAACCCTAACCCTAAACCTTAACCTAACCCAAACACAAACCCTAACCCTAACCCTAAACCTAAACTTTACCCTAACTCTAACCCTAAACCTAACCCTAATCCAAACCGAAACCATAACCATAACCCAAACCCTAAACCTAAACCTAACAAAAACCCTAACACTAACCCTAAACCAAACCCTAACCCTAATCCTAACCCTAAACCAAACCAAAACCATAACCATAACTCTAACACTAACACTAACCCTAACCCTAAACCTTAACCTAACCCAAACACAAACCCTAACCCTAACCCTAAACCTAAACTTTACCCTAACTCTAACCCTAAACCTAACCCTAATCCAAACCGAAACCATAACCATAACCCAAACCCTAAACCTAAACCTAACAAAAACCCTAACACTAACCCTAAACCAAACCCTAACCCTAATCCTAACCCTAAACCAAACCAAAACCATAACCATAACCCAAACCCTAAACCTAAACCTAACACAAACCCTAACCCTAAACCTAACACTAACCCTAACCCAAAACCAAACCCTAACCCTAAACCAAACCCTAACCCTAACCCAAACCCTAACCATAACCCTAACCCTAACCCAAATGCTAACCCTAAGCCTAACCCTAACGAAAAACCAAACCCTAACCCTAACCCTAAACCTGACCCTAACCCAAACCCAAACCCTAACCCTAAACCTAACCCAAACCCTAACCCTAACCCTAATCCTAACCATAACCCTAACCCTAATCCAAACCGTAACCCTAACAGTAACCCTAACCCTAATCCTTACATTAACCCTAAACCTAACCCTAAACATAACCCAAATCCTAAACCTAATCCTTATTATAACCTTAATCCTAACACAAATCCGAACCCTAAACCTAACCCTAACCCTAACCCTAACCCAAACCCAAACACTAACCCTAAAGCTAACCCTAACCCAAAACCTAACACTAAACCTAATCCTAACCCTAACCCTAACACTAACCCTAACCCTAAACCTAACCCAAGCAATAACCCTAAACGTAACCCTAACCCTAAACCAAACCCTAACCCTAATCCTAAACCTAATCCTAACCCTAACCCTAACCCTAACCCTAACCCTAACCCTAACCCTAATCCTAAACCTAACCCAAACCCTAACCCTAAACGTAACCCTTACTCTTACTCTAACCCTAACCCTAAACCTAACCCTAACCATAAACCTAACCCTAACACAAACCTTACCCTAACCCTAACCCTAAACCTAACCCTAATCCAAACATTAACCCTAACCCTATCACTAACTGAAACCCTAAACCTAATCCTAACTATAACCCTAACCCTAAACCAAATACTAAGCCTAACCCTAAACCTAACCAAACACTAACCCTAACCCTAACCCTAACCCTAACCCTAAAACTAATACTAAATCTAACACTAAACCTAACCCTAACCCAAACCCAACCCTAACCCTAACCCTAACCCCTAACACTAACCCTAACCAAAAACATAACAGTAACCCTAAACCATTCCCTAACACTAACCGTAACCCTAACCCTAAACCTAATCCTAACCCTAACACTAACACTAACCCTAACCCTAAACCTAACCCAAACAATAACCCTAAACATAACCTTACCCTAACCCAAACCCTAACCCTAACTGTAACCTAACCCTAACCCTAACCCTAACCCTAACCCTAATCCTAAACCTAACCCAAACCCTAACCCTAAACGTAACCCTTACCCTTACTCTAACCCTAACCCTAAACCTAACCTTAAACATAAACCTAAAACTAACACAAACCCTTACCCTAACCCTATCCCTAACCCTAACCCTAACCCTAACCCTAATCCTAACATTAACCCTAACCCTATCCCTAACCGAAACCCTAACCCTAATCCTAACTGTAACCCTAACCCTAAACCAAATACTAACCCTAACCCTAAACCTAACCCAAACACTAACCGTAACCCTAGCCCTAAAACTAATACTAAATCTAACACTAAACCTAACCCTAACCCAAACCCAACCCTAAACCTAACCCTAACCCCTAACACTAACACTAACCAAAAACATAAGAGTAACCGTAAATCATTCTGTAACACTAACCGTAACCCTAAACCTAACCCTAACCCAAACCCAAACCCTAACACTAACCCTAACCCTAACCCTTACCATAACCCAAAACCAAACCCTAACCCTAACCCAAACCCTAACCCTAAACCTAACCCTAACACTAATCCTAACCCAAACCCTAACCCTAACCCTAACCCTAAACCTAAACCTAAACCTAACCCAAACCCTAACCATAACCCTAACCCTAAACCAAATGAAACCCTAAACCTAAACCTAAACCTAACCCAAACCCAAACCCTAAACCTAACCCTAAATGTAACCCTAACCCAAACCCAAACCCTTAACCTAAACCTAACACAAAACCTAACCCTAACCCAAAACCAAACCCTAACCCTAAACCAAACCATAACCCTAACCCAAACCCTAACCATAACCATAACCCTAACCCTAACCCTAAACCGAACCCTAACACTAACCCTAACCCAAACCCTAACCCTAACCCAAACCCAAACCCTAAACCTAAACCTAACACAAACCCTAACCCTAACCCTAACCCTAATCCAAACCGTAACCCTAAACCAAAACCTAACCCTAACCCAAACCCTAACCTTAACCCTAACCCTAACACAAATGCTACCCATAAGCCTAACCCTAAAGAAAAACCAAACCCTAACCCTAACCCTAAACCTGACCCTAACTCAAACACAAACCCAAACCCTAAACCTAAACCAAACACTAACCGTAAACCTAATCCTAACCATAACCATAACCCTAATCCAAACCGTAGCCCTAACAATAACCCTAACCCTAATCCTAACATTAACCCTAAACCTAACCCTAAACATAACCCAAATCCTAAACCTAATCCTAATTACAACCCTAATCCTAACACAAGTCCTAACCCTAACCCTAACCCTAACCCTAACCCTAACCCTAACCCAAACCCTAACCCTAAACCTATCCCTAACCCAAACCCTAACCCTAATGCTAAACCTAACCGAAACCCTAACCCTAACCCTGACTCTCATCCTAACATTAACCCTAACACTAAGCGTAACCCTAACCCAAACCCTAACCCTAATCCTACCTGTAAAGCCAACCCTAAAACAAATCCTAAACCTAACCCTAAACCTAACCCTAACCCTAACCCTAACCCTGACTCTCATCCTAACATTAACCCTAACACTAAGCGTAACCCTAACCCTAACCCTAACCCTAATCAATCCTTAACCCTAAACCTAACCCTAATCCTAATCCTAACATTAACCCTAACCCTAACCCTAACCCTAAACCTAAACCTAACCCAAACCCAAAACCTAACCCTAACCCTAACCTAACACAAACCCAAAGCCTAACCCTAACCCTAACCCTAAACCTAAACCAAACCCAAACCCTAAACCTAACACTAAACCTAACACTAACACAAACCCTAACCCTAACCCAAACCCAAAGCCTAACCTTAACACTAACCCTAACCCTTACCCTAACCCTAACCCTAATCCTAATATTAACCCAAACCCTAATAATAACCCTAACCCAAACCCTAACACTAATACTAAGTATAACGCTAACCCTAAACCAAATCCTAACCCAAACCCTAACCCTAACCCTAATCCTAACCCTAACCCTAACCTTAACCATAATCCTAAACCTAACCCTAAACCTAAACCAAAACCTAACCCTAAGACTAACCGTAACATTAACCCTAACCCTAACCGTAACCTTAACCCTAACCCTAACCATAACCCAAACTCTAAACTTAACCCTAATCCTACCCCTAACCCAAACCCTAACCCTAACCATAACCCTAACCCTAACACAAACCCTAACCATAACCCTAACGCTAACTCTAAATCTAACCTTAACCCATACCCAAACCCTAACACTAACACTAACCCTAACCCTAACCCTAACCCTATCCCTTACCCTAACCCAAACCCAAAACCTAACCCTAACCCTAACCCTAACCCTAAACCTAACCCTAACACTAACCCTAACCCAAACTCTAACCCTAACCCTAACCCTAAACCTAAACCTAACCCTAACCCTAACCCAAACCCAAACCCTAAACCTAACCCTAAACCTAACCCTAACCCAAACCCAAACCCAAACCCTAACCCTAACCCTAAACCTAACCCAAACCCTAACCCTAACCCTAACCCAAATTAAACCCTAACCCTAAACCTAAACCTAACCCAAACCCAAACCCTTCCCCTAACCCTAACCCTAATCCTAACCCTAACACAAAACCTAACCCTAACGCTAAAACAAACCCTAACACTAATCCTAACCCTACACCTAACCCTAACCCTAACCCTAACCCTAACCGTAACCCTAACCCTAACCCTAACCAAAACCCAAACTCTAACACTAACACTAACCCTAACCCTAAACCTTAACCGAACCCAAACACAAACCCTAACCCTAACCCTAAACCTAAACTTTACCCTAACCCTAACCCTAACCCTAACCCTAAACCAAACCGAAACCATAACCATAACCCAAACCCTAAACCTAAACCTCACACAAACCCTAACACTAACCCTAAACCAAACCCTAACCCTAATCCTAACCCTAAACCAAACCAAAACCATAACCATAACCCAAACCCTAAACCTAAACCTAACACAAACCCTAACCCTAAACCTAACCCTAACCCTAACCCAAAACCAAACCTAACCCTAAACCAAACCCTAACCCTAACCCAAACCCTAACCATAACCCTAACCCTAACCCAAATGCTAACCCTAAGCCTAACCCTAACGAAAAACCCAACCCTAAAACTAACCGTAAAACTGACCCTAACCCAAACCCAAACCCTAACTCTAAACCTAACCCAAACCCTAACCCTAACCCTAATCCTAAACATAACCCTAACCCTAATCCAAACCGTAACCCTAACAGTAACCCTAACCCTAATCCTAACATTAACCCTAATCCTAACCCTAAACATAACCCAAATCCTAAACCTAATCCTAATTATAACCCTAATCCTAACACAAATCCTAACCATAAACCTAACCCTAACCCTAACCCTAACCCAAACCCAAACACTAACCCTAAAGCTAACCCTAACCCAAACCCTAACACTAAACCTAATCCTAACCCTAACCCTAACACTAACCCTAACCCTAAACCTAACCCAAGCAATAACCCTAAACGTAAACCTTACCCTAACCCAAACCCTAACCCTAATCCTAAACCTAATCCTAACCCTAACCCTAACCCTAACCCTAATCCTACTTGTAAAGGCAACCCTAAAACAAATCCTAAACCTAACCCTAAACCTAAGAGTAACCCTAACCCTAACCCTAACCCATCCTTAACCCTAACCCTAACCCTAATCCTAATCCTAACATTAACCCTAACCCTAACCCCAACCCTAAACCTAAACCTAACCCAAACCCAAACCCTAACCCTAACCCTAAACCTAACCCAAACCCAAAGCCTAACCCTAACCCTAAACCTAAACCTAACCCAAACCCAAAGCCTAAACCTAACACTAAACCTAACCCTAACACAAACCCTAACCCTAACCCAAACCCAAAGCCTAACCTTAACCCTAACCCTAACCCTTACCCTAACCCTAACCCTAATCCTAACATTAACCCAAACCCTAACATTAACCCTAACCCAAACACTAACACTAATATTAAGTATAACGCTAACCCTAAACCAAATCCTAACCCAAACCCTAACCCTAACCCTAACGCTAACCTTAACCATAATCCTAAACCTAACCCTAAACCTAAACCAAAACCTAACCCTAACACTAATCGTAACATTAACCCTAACCCTAACCGTAACCTTAACCCTTACCCTAACCATAACCCAAACTGTATACTTAACCCTAATCCTACCCCTAACCCAACCCCCTACCCTAACCAAAACCCTAACCCTAACACAAACGCTAACCATAACCCTAACGCTAACTCTAAATCTAACCTTAACCCATACCCAAACCCTAACACTAACACTAACCCTAACCCTAACCCTATCCCTTACCCTAACCCCAACCCAAAACCTAACCCTCACCCTAACCCTAACCCTAAACCTAACCCTAACACTAATCCTAACCCAAACCCTAACCCTAACCCTAACCCTAAACCTAAAACTAACACTAACCCTAACCCTAACCCAAACCCAAACCCTAAACCTAACCCTAAACCTAACCCTAACCCAAACCCAAGCACTAACCCTAACCCTAACCCTAAACCTAACCCGAAACCTAACCCTAACGCTAAAACAAACCCTAACACTAATCCTAACCCTACCCCTAAACCTGACCCAAACCCAAACTCTAACACTAAAACTAACCCTAACCCTAAACCTTAACCGAACCCAAACACAAACCCTAAACCTAACCCTAACCCTAATCCTAACACTAACCCTAACCCAAAAACTAACCCTAACAATAACCCAAACCCTAACCCTAACCCTAAACCTAACCCTAACCCTAACCCTAACCTTAACCCAAACACTAACCCAAACCCTAACCCAAACCCTATCCCTAAACCTAACCGTAACCCTAACTCAAACTCTAACCCTAACTCAAAACCTAAACCTAACCCTAATCCAAACCCTAACACAAACCCTAACAATAACCCTAAACCTAACCCTATTCCTAACACTAACCCTAACCCTAACCCTAACCCTAACCCTATTCCTAACCCTAACCCTAAACCCTTACCCTAACCAATACCCTAACAATAACCCTCACGCTAACCCTAACCCTAACCCAAACCCTAACACTAACCCTAACCCTAACCCAAACCCTAACCCTAACCCTAACCCTAACCCTAACCCAAACCAAAACCCTAACCCTAACTCTAATCGTAACCCTAACCCTAATCAAAATCCTAACATTAACCCTAACCCTAACCCTAATCCTATTCCTAACCTTAACCCTAAACCTAACTTTAACCCAAAACCTAACCGTAAATCTAACCCAAACCTAACCCTAACTCAAACCCTAACCCTAAGACAAACCCTAACCCTACCACTAACCCTAACCCAAACCCTAACCCTAACACTAACACTTACCCTAAGACTAACCCAAAACCTAACCCTAAACCTAACCGAAACCAAAAGCCTAACCCTAAGTCTAATCCTAACCCTAACCCTAATCCTAACCCTAACCCTAACAATAACCCAAACCCTAAACCAAACCCTAATCCTAACTCTAACCCTAACCCTAATCGTAACCCTAAACCTGACTCTAACCCACACCCATCCCCTTACTCTAACTCTAACCCTAACCGAAACCCTAACTCAAACCCTAACCCTAACCCTAACCCAAACCCTAACCCTAAACCTAACCCTAAACCTTTTCCTAACCCTAACACAAATCCTAACAATAATCCTAACCCTAACCCTATTCCTAAACCTAACCCTAACCCTAACCCTAACCCTAATCCTAATCCTAACCCTAAACCAAAAACTAACCCTAACCCTAACCCAAACCCTAACACTAACACTAATCCTAATCCCAGCCCTAACGCTAACCCTAACTCAAACCCTAACCCTAACCCAAACCCTACCCCTAACACTAACCATAAACCTAATCCTAAACCTAACACTCACCCTACCCCTAACCCTAACCCTAACCCTAAACCTAACCCTAACCCTAACACTAACCCTAATCCAAACCCTAACCCTTAACCAAACCCTAAACCTAAACCTAACCCTAACCCTAATCCTAACCCTAACCCTAACCCAAAAACTAACCCTAACTCGAACCCAAAGCCAAACCCTAATCCTAACCCTAACGCTAACCCAAACCCTAAACCTAACCCTATTCCTAACCCTAACCCTAAACCTAACATTAACCCAAACCCTAACCCAAAACCTAACCCTAACCCTAACCCTAACTCAAACTCTAACCCTAACTCGAACCCTAACCCTAACCCAAACACTAACCCAAACCCTAACAATAACCCTAACCCTATTCCTAACACTAACCCTAACCCTAAACGTAACCCTATTCCTAACCCTAACCCTAAACCCTAACTCTAACCAATACCCTAAACATAACCTTCACGAAAACCCTAACCCTAACCCAAACCCTAAACCTAACCAAAAACCTAAACCTAACCCTAACCCTAACCCTAACCCAAACCCAAAACCTAACACAAACCTAACCCTAACACTAACCCAAATCCTAACCCTAACATTAACGCAAACCAAAACCCTAAACCTAACTCTAATCCTAACCCTAACCCTAATCAAAACCCTAACATTAAACCTAACCCTAAACCTAACCCAAAACCTAAACCTAACCCTAATCCTAAACCTAAACCTATCCCTAATCCAAACCCTAACCCTAACCGTAACACAAACTCATCCCCTAACCCTAACCCTAACCCAAACCGAACCGTAACCCTAAACCTAACTCAAACCCTAACCCTAAAACTAACCCAAACCCTAACCCTAAACCTAACCCTAACCCTTATTCTAACCCTAAACCTAACCCAAAAAATAACACTAACCCTAAACCAAACCCTAACCCTAACCCTAACCCTAAACCTAACCCAAACCCTAACCCTTACCCAAACCCTAAACCTAAACCTAACCCTAACCTTAATCCTAAACCTAACCCTAACCCAAAAACTAACCCTAACCCGAACCCTAACCCAAACCCTAATCCTAACCCTAACCCTAACCCAAACCCTAACCCTAACCCTATTCCTAACCATAACCCTAAACCTAACCTTAACCCAAACCCTAACCCAAACCCTAACCCTAAACCCTAACCCAAACCCTATCCATAACCCTTACCCTAACCCTAACTCAAACTCTAACCCTAACTCTAACCCTAACCCAAAACCTAAACCTAACCCTAATCCAAACCCTAACCCAAACCCTAACAATAACCCTAACCCTAAACCTAACCCTAACCCTAACCCTAAACCTATTCCTAACACTAACCCTAACTCTAACCCTAACCATAACTCTATTCCTAACCCTAACCCTAAACTCTAACCCTAACGAATACCCTAAACATAACCCTCACCCTAACCCTAACCCTAACCCAAAACCTAAACCTAACGCTAACCCTAACAAAAACCCTAACCCTAAACCTAAACCTAACCCAAAAACTAACCCTAACTCGAACCCTAACCCAAACCCTAATCCTAACCCTAACCCTAACCCAAACCCTAACCCTAACCCTAACCCTAACCCTAACCCAAAACCTAACCCTAACCCTAACCCTAACCCTAACCCAAACCCTAACCCAAATCCTAACCCAAATCCTAACCCTAACCCTAACCCTAACCCTAACCCTAACCCTAACCCTAACCCTAACTCAAACACTAACCCTAACCATAACCCAAACCCTAACCCTAAACCTAACCCTAACCCTTATCCTAACCCTAAACCTAACCCAAAAAATAACACTAACCCTAAACCAAACCCTAACGCTAACCCTAACCCTAACACTTACCCAAACCCTAACCCTAAACCTAACCCTAATCTAACCCTAACCCTAACCCTAACCCACAAACAAACACTAACTCAAACCCTAACACAAACCCTAATCCTAACCCTAACTCTAAACCAAACCCTAACCCTAACCCTAACCCTAACCCTTACCCAAACCCTAAACCTAAACCTAACCCTAATCTAATCCTAACCGTAACCCTAACCCTAAACTTAAACCTAACTCAAACTCTAACCCTAACTCGAACCCTAACCCTAACCCAAACACTAACCCAAACCCTAACAATAACCCTAACACTATTCTTAACACTAACCCTATCCCTAACCCTAACCCTAACCCTAACCCTATTCCTAACCCTAACCCTAAACCCTAACCCTAACCAATACCCTAAACATAACCTTCACGCTAACCCTAACCCTAACCCAAACCCTAACCCTAACCCAAAACCTAACCAAAAACCTAAACCTAACCCTAACCCTAACCCTAACCCAAACCCTAACCCTAACACTAACCCAAATCCTAACCCTAACATTAACCCAAACCAAAACCCTAAACCTAAGTCTAATCCTAACCCTAATCCTAATCAAAACCCTAACATTAAACCTAACCCTAACCCTAACCCAAAACCTAAACCTAACCCTAATCCTAACCCTAACCCTAACCCTAATCCTAACCCTAACCCTAACCATAACACAAACCCAACCCCTAACCCTAACCCTAACCCTAACCCAAACCCTAACCCTAACCCTAACCCTAACCAAAAACCTAAACCTAACCCTAACCCTAACCCTAACCCAAACCCTTACCCTAAACCTAAACCTAACCCTTATCCTAACCCTAAACCTAACAAAAAAAATAACACTAACCCTAAAAAAAACGCTAACCCTAAGCCTAAACCTAACCCTAACCAAAACCCTAAACCTTACCCAAACCCTAAACCTAACTCTTATCCTAACCCTAACCCTAATGAAAACCCTAACATTCAACGTAACCCTAAACCTAACCCAAAACCTAAACCTAACCCTAATCCTAACCCTAAACCAAACACTAATCCTAACCCTAACCCTAACCCAAACCCTAACCCTAACCCTATTCCTAACCATAACCCTAAACCTAACCTTAACCCAAACACTAACCCAAACCCTAACCCAAACCCTATCCCTAAACCTAACCCTAACCCTAACTCAAACTCTAACCCTAACTCTAACCCTAACTCAAAACCTAAACCTAACCCTAATCCAAACCCTAACACAAACCCTAACAATAACCCTAAACCTAACCCTATTCCTAACACTAACCCTAACCCTAACCCTAACCCTAACCCTATTCCTAACCCTAACCCTAAACCCTTACCCTAACCAATACCCTAAACATAACCCTCACGCTAACCCTAACCCTAACCCAAACCCTAACACTAACCCTAACCCTTACCCAAACCCTAAACCTAACTCTAATCCTAACCCTAACCCTAATGAAAACCCTAACATTAAACCTAACCCTAACGCTAACCCAAACCCTAAACCTAACCCTATTCCTAACCCTAACCCTAAACCTAACCTTAACCCAAACCCTAACCCAAAACCTAACCCTAACCCTAACCCTAACTCAAACTCTAACCCTAACTCGAACCCTAACCCTAACGCAAACACTAACCCAAACCCTAACAATAACCCTAACCCTATTCCTAACACTAACCCTAACCCTAAACGTAACCCTATTGCTAACCCTAACCCTAACCCTAACCCTAACCCTAACCCTAACCCTAACCCTAAACCCTAACCCTAACCAATACCCTAAACATAACCTTCACGAAAACCCTAACCCTAACCCAAACCCTAAACCTAACCAAAAACCTAAACCTAACCCTAACCCTAACCCTAACCCAAAACCAAACCGTAACACTAACCCTAACCCTAACACTAACCCAAATCCTAACCCTAACATTAGCCCAAACCAAAACCCTAAACCTAACTCTAATCCTAACCCTAACCCTAATCAAAACCCTAACATTAAACCTAACCCTAAACCTAACCCAAAACCTAAACCTAACCCTAATCCTAAACCTAACCCTATCCCTAATCCAAACCCTAACCCTAACCGTAACACAAACTCATCCCCTAACCCTAACCCTAACCCAAACCCTAACCGTAACCCTAACCCTAACTCAAACCCTAACCCTAACCCTAACCCAAACCCTAACCCTAAACCTAACCCTAACCCTTATTCTAACCCTAAACCTAACCCAAAAAATAACACTAACCCTAAACCAAACCCTAACACTAACCCTAACCCTAAACCTAACCCAAACCCTAACCCTTACACAAACCCTAAACCTAAACCTAACCCTAACCTTAATCCTAAACCTAACCCTAACCCAAAAACTAACCCTAACCCCAACCCTAACCCTAACCCTAATCCTAACCCTAACCCCAACCCAAACCCTAACCGTAACCCTATTCCTAACCATAACCCTAAACCTAACCTTAACCCAAACCCTAACCCAAACCCTAACCCTAAACCCTAACCCAAACCCTATCCCTAACCCTTACCCTAACCCTAACTCAAACTCTAACCCTAACTCTAACCCTAACCCAAAACCTAAACCTAACCCTAATCCAAACCCTAACCCAAACCCTAACAATAACCCTAAACCTAAACCTATTCCTAACACTAACCCTAACTCTAACCCTAACCCTAACTCTATTCCTAACCCTAACCCTAAACCCTAACCCTAACGAATACCCTAAACATAACCCTCACCCTAACCCTAACCCTAACCCAAAACCTAACCCTAACGCTAACCCTAACAAAAACCCTAACCCTAAACCTAAACCTAACCCAAAAACTAACCCTAACTCGAACCCTAACCCAAACCCTAATCCTAACCCTAACCCTAACCCAAACCCTAACCCTAACCCTATTCCTAACATTAACCCTAAACCTAAACTTAACCCAAACCCTAACCCAAACCCTAACCCTAACCCTAACCCTAACCCTAACCCTAACCAAAACCCTAACACTAACCCTAACCCTAACCCTGACGCGCACCCTAACCCAAATCCTAACCCAAAACATAACCCTAACCTTAACCCTAACCCTAACCCTAACCCTAACTCAAACACTATCCCTAACCCTAACCCAAACCCTAACCCTAAACCTAACCCTAACCCTTATCCTAACCCTAAACCTAACCCAAAAAATAACACTAACCCTAAACCAAACCCTAACCCTAACCCTAACCCTAACCCTTACCAAACCCTAAACCTAAACCTAACCCTAATCTAACCCTAAACCTAACCCTAACCCAAAAACAAACCCTAACTCGAACCCTAACACAAACCATAATCCTAACCCTAACCCTAAACCAAACCCTAACCCTAACCCTAACCCTAACCCTTACCCAAACCCTAAACCTAAACCTAACCCTAACCCTAACCCTAACCCTAACCCTAACCCTAAATCAAACACTAACCCTAACCCTAACCCTAACCCAAACCCTAACCCTAACCCTTATCCTAACCCTAAACCTAACCCAAACAATAACACTAACCCTAAACCAAACCCTACCCCTAACCCTAACCCTAACCCTTACCCAAACCCTAAACCTAAACCTAACCCTAATCTAACCCTAACCATAACACTAACCCAAAAACAAACCCTAACTCGAACCCTAACACAAACCCTAATCCTAAACCTAACTCTAAACCAAACCCTAAACCTAACCCTAACCCTTACCCAAAACCTAAACCTAAACCTAACCCTAATCTAATCCTAACCCTAAGCCTAAGCCTTAACTTTAACCTAACTCAAACTCTAACCCTAACTCGTACCCTAACCTTAACACCAACACTAACTCCACCCCTTACTATATCCCTAACACTATTCTTAACTCTAACCCTATCCCCAACCCTAAACCTAACCCTAACCCTATTCCTAACCCTAACCCTAAACCCTAACCCTAACCAATACCCTAAACATAACCTTCACGCTAACACTAACCCTAACCCAAACCCTAACCCTAACCCTAAACCTAACCCTAACTCAAACTCTAACCTTAACTCTAACCCTAACCCAAAACCTAAACCTAACCCTAATCCAAACCCTAACCCAAACCCTAACAATAACCCTAACCCTAAACCTATTCCTAACACTAACCCTAACTCTAACCCTAACCCTAACTCTATTCCTAACCCTAACCCTAAACCCTAACCCTAACGAATACCCTAAACATAACCCTCACCCTAACCCTAACCCTAACCAAAAACCTAACCCTAACGCTAACCCTAATAAAAACCCTAACCCTAAACCTAAACCTAACCCTTACCCAAACCCTAAACCTAAACCTAACCCTAACCCTAACCCTAACCCTAACCCTAACCCTAACCCTAACTCAAACACTAACCCTAACCCTAACCCTAACCCAAACCCTAACCCTAACCCTTATCCTAACCCTAAACCTAACCCAAAAAATAACACTAACCCTAAACCAAACCCTAACCCTAACCCTAACCCTAACCCTTACCCAAACCCTAAACCTAAACCTAACCCTAATCTAACCCTAACCATAACCCTAACCCAAAAACAAACCCTAACTCGAACCCTAACACAAACCCTAATCCTAACCCTAACTCTAAACCAAACCCTAACCCTAACCCTAACCCTAACCCTTACCCAAAACCTAAACCTAAACCTAACCCTAATCTAATCCTAACCCTAACCCTAACCCTAAACTTAAACCTAACTCAAACTCTAACCCTAACTCGAACCCTAACCCTAACACAAACACTAACCCAAACCCTAACAATAACCCTAACACTATTCTTAACACTAACCCTATCCCTAACCCTAACCCTAACCCTAACCCTATTCCTAACCCTAACCCTAAACCCTAACCCTAACCAATACCCTAAACATAACCTTCACGCTAACACTAACCCTAACCCAAACCCTAACCCTAACCCTAAACCTAACCAAAAACCTAAACCTAACCCTAACCCTAACCCTAACCCAAACCCTAACCCTAACACTAACCCAAATCCTAACCCTAACATTAACCCAAACCAAAACCCTAAACCTAACTCTAATCCTAACCCTAACCCAATTCAAAACCCTAACATTAAACCTAACCCTAACCCTAACCCAAAACCTAAACCTAACCCTAATCCTAACCCTAACCCTAACCCTAATCCTAACCCTAACCCTAACCATAACACAAACTCAACCCCTAACCCTAACCCTAAATCTAACCCAAACCCTAACACTAAACCTAACCCTAACTCAAACCCTAACCCTAACCCTAACCCTCACCCAAACCCTAACCCTAAATCTAACCCTAACCCTAATCCTAACACTAACCCTAACCCAAAAACTAACCCTAACAATAACCCAAACCCTAACCCTAACCCTAAACCTAACCCTAACCCTAACCCTAACCTTAACCCAAACACTAACCCAAACCCTAACCCAAACCCTATCCCTAAACCTAACCCTAACCCTAACTCAAACTCTAACCCTAACTCTAACCCTAACTGAAAACCTAAACCTAACCCTAATCCAAACCCTAACACAAACCCTAACAATAACCCTAAACCTAACCCTATTCCTAACACTAACCCTAACCCTAACCCTAACCCTAACCCTATTCCTAACCCTAACCCTAAACCCTTACCCTAACCAATACCCTAAAAAATAACCCTCACGCTAACCCTAACCCTAACCCAGAACCCTAACACTAACCCTAACCCTAACCCAAACCCTAACCCTAACCCTAACCTTAACCCAAACCAAAACCCTAACCCTAACTCTAATCGTAACCCTAACCCTAATCAAAATCCTAACATTAACCCTAACCCTAACCCTAATCCTATTCCTAACCTTAACCCTAAACCTAACTTTAACCCCAAAACCTAACCGTAAATCTAACCCAAACCTAACCCTAACTCAAACCCTAACCCTAAGACAAACCCTAACCCTACCACTAACCCTAACCCAAGACCCTAACCCTAACACTAACACTTACCCTAAGACTAACCCAAAAACCTCACCCTAAACCTATCCGAAACCAAATGCCTAACACTAAATATATTCCTAATACTAACTCTAATCCTAACCCAAACACTAACACAAACCCAAACCCTAAACCAAAACCTAATCCTAATTCTAACACTAACCCCAATTGCAACCCTAAACCTAACCCTAACCCCACACCCAACCCCTAACTCTAACCCTAACCCTAACCGAAACCCTAACTCAAAACCTAACCCTAACCCTAACCCAAAACCTAACCCTAAACCTAACCCTAATCCTTTTCCTAACCCTAACACAAATCCTAACAATAATCCTAACCCTAACCCTATTCCTAAACCTAACCCTAACCCTAACCCTAACCCTAATCCTAATCCTAACCCTAACCCAAAAACTAAACCTAACCCTAACCCAAACCCTAACACTAACACTAATCCTAATCCCAGCCCTAACGCTAACGCCTAACTCAAAACCTAACCCTAACCCAAACCCTAACCCTAACACTAACCATAAACCTAATCCTAAACCTAACACTAACCCTAACACTAACCCTAACCCTAACCCTAACCCTAACCCTAACGTCTAACCCTAACCCAAACCCTAACACTTAACCAAACCCTAAACCTAAAACCTAACCCTAACCCTAATCCTAACCCCTAACCCTAACCCAAAAACTAACCCTAACTCGAACCCAAAACCAAACCCTAATCCTAACCCTAACGCTAACCCAAACCCTAAACCTAACCCTATTCCTAACCCTAACCCTAAACCTAGACCTTAACCCCAAACCCTAACCCAAAACCTAACCCTTAACCCTAACCCTAACTCAAACTCTAACCCTAACTCGAACCCTAACTCTAACCCAAACACTACCCAAACCCTAACAATAACCCTAACCCTATACCTAACACTAACCCTAACCCTAAACGTAACCCTTCCTAACCCTAACCCTAAACCCTAACTCTAACCAATACCCTAAACATAACCTTCACGAAAACCCTAACCCTAACCCAAAACCCTAAACTTAACCAAAAACCTAAACCTAACCCTAACTCTAACCCTAACCCAAACCCAAACCCTAACACTAACCCTAACCCTAACACTAACCCAAATCCTAACCCTAACATTAACCCAAACCCAAAACCCTAAACCTAACTCTAATCCTAACCCTAACCCTAATCAAAACCCTAACATTAACCTAACCCTAAACCTAAACCAAAACCTAAACCTAACCCTAATCCTAAACCTAACCCTATCCCTAATCCAAACCCTAACCCTAACCGTAACACAAACTCATCCCCTAACCCTAACCCTAACCCAAACCCGAACCGTAACCCTAAACCTAACTCAAACCCTAACCCTAACCCTAACCCAAACCCTACCCTAAACCCTAACCCTTACCCTTATTCTAACCCTAAACCTAACCCAAAAAAATAACACTAACCCTAAACCAAACCCTAACCCTAACCCTAACCCTAAAACTAACCCAAACCCTAACCCTTACCCAAACCCCTAAACCTAAACCTAACCCTAACCTAATCCTAAACCTAACCCTAACCCAAAAACTAACCCTAACCCGAACCCTAACCCAAACCCTAATCCTAACCCTAACCCTAACCCAAACCCTAACCCTAACCCTATTCCTAACCATAACCCTAAACCCTCACCTAACTCAAACCCCTAACCCAAACCCTAACCCTAAACCCGCACCCAAACCCTATCCATAACCCTTACCCTAACCCTAACTCAAACTCTAACCCTAACTCTAACCCTAACCCAAAACCTAAACCTAACCCTAATCCAAACCCTAACCCAAACCCTAACAATAACCCTAACCCTAAACCTATTCCTAACACTAACCCTAACTCTAACCCTAACCCTAACTCTATTCCTAACCCTAACCCTAAACCCTAACCCTAACGAATACCGTAAACATAACCCTCACCCTAACCCTAACCCTAATCCAAAACCTAACCCTAACGCTAACCCTAACAAAAACCCTAACCCTAAACCTAAACCTAACCCAAAAACTAACCCTAACTCGAACCCTAACCCAAACCCTAATCCTAACCCTAACCCCAAACCCAAACCCTAACCCTAACCCTAACCCTAACCCTGACCCAAAACCTAACCCTAACCCTAACCCTAACCCTAACCCAAACCCTAACCCAAATCCTAACCCAAATCCTAACCCTAACCCTAACCCTAACCCTAACCCTAACCCTAACCCTAAACTTAAACCTAACTCAAACTCTAACCCTAACTCGAACCCTAACCCTAACCCAAACACTAACCCAAACCCTAACAATAACCCTAACACTATTCTTAACACTAACCCTATCCCTAACCCTAACCCTAACCCTAACCCTATTCCTAACCCTAACCCTAAACCCTAACCCTAACCAATACCCTAAACATAACCTTCACGCTAACCCTAACCCTAACACAAACCCTAACCCTAACCCTAAACCTAACCAAAAACCTAAACCTAACCCTAACCCTAACCCTAACCCAAACCCTAACCCTAACACTAACCCAAATCCTAACCCTAACATTAACCCAAACCAAAACCCTAAACCTAACTCTAATCCTAACCCTAATCCTAATCAAAACCCTAACATTAAACCTAACCCTAACCCTAACCCAAAACCTAAACCTAACCCTAATCCTAACCCTAACCCTAACCCTAATCCTAACCCTAACCCTAACCATAACACAAACCCAACCCCTAACCCTAACCCTAACCCTAACCCAAACCCTAACACTAAACCTAACCCTAACTCAAACCCTAACCCTAACCCTCACCCAAACCCTAACCCTAAATCTAACCCTAACCCTAATCCTAACACTAACCCTAACCCAAAAACTAACCCTAACAATAACCCAAACCCTAACGCTAACCCTAAACCTAACCCTAACCCAAACCCTAACACTAACCCAAACCCTAACCCTAACCCTAAAGCAAACCAAAACCCTAACCCTAACTCTAATCCTAACCCTAACCCTAAACCTAACCCCAACCCTAACCCTAACTCAAACCCTAACCCTAACCCTAACCCAAACCCTTACCCTAAACCTAACCCTAAACCTTATCCTAACCCTAAACCTAACAAAAAAAATAACACTAACCCTAAAAAGAACGCTAACCCTAAGCCTAACCCTAACCCTAACCAAAACCCTAACCCTTACCCAAACCCTAAACCTAACTCTAATCCTAACCCTAACCCTAATGAAAACCCTAACATTAAACCTAACCCTAAACCTAACCCAAAACCTAAACCTAACCCTAATCCTAACCCTAAACCAAACACTAATCCTAACCCTAACCCTAACCCAAACCCTAACCCTAACCCTATTCCTAATCATAACCCTAAACCAAACCTTAACCCAAACACTAACCCAAACCCTAACCCAAACCCTATCCCTAAACCTAACCCCTACCCTAAATCAAACTCTAACCCTAACTCTAACCCTAACTCAAAACCTAAACCTAACAATAATCCAAACCCTAACACAAACCCTAACAATAAACCTAAACCTAACCCTATTCCTAACACTAACCCTAACCCTAACCCTAACCCTAACCCTATTCCTAACCCTAACCCTAAACCCTTACCCTAACCAATACCCTAAACATAACCCTCACGCTAACCCTAACCCTAACCCAAACCTTAACACTAACCCTAACCCTTACCCAAACCCTAAACCTAACTCTAATCCTAACCCTAACCCTAATGAAAACCCTAACATTAAACCTAACCCTAACGCTAACCGAAACCCTAAACCTAACCCTATTCCTAACCCTAACCCTAAACCTAACCTTAACCCAAACCCTAACCCAAAACCTAACCCTAACCCTAACCCTAACTCAAACTCTAACCCTAACTCGAACCCTAACCCTAACGCAAACACTAACCCAAACCCTAACAATAACCCTAACCCTATTCCTAACATTAACCCTAACCCTAAACCTAACCCTATTCCTAACCCTAACCCTAAACCCTAACCCTAACCAATACCCTAAACATAACCTTCACGAAAACCCTAACCCTAACCCAAACCCTAAACCTAACCAAAAACCTAAACCTAACCCTAACCCTAACCCTAACCCAAACCCAAACCCTAACACTAACCCTAACCCTAACACTAACCCAAATCCTAACCCTAACATTAACCCAAACCAAAACCCTAAACCTAACTCTAATCCTAACCCTAACCCTAATCAAAACCCTAACATTAACCCTAACCCTAAACCTAACCCAAAACCTAAACCTAACCCTAATCCTAAACCTAACCCTATCCCTAATCCAAACCCTAACCCTAACCGTAACACAAACTCATCCCCTAACTCTAACCCTAACCCAAACCCTAACCGTAACCCTAAGCTAACTCAAACCCTAACCCTAACCCTAACCCAAACCCTAACCCTAAACCTAACCCTAACCCTTATTCTAACCCTAAACCTAACCCAAAAAATAACACTAACCCTAAACCAAACCCTGACCCTAACCCTAACCCTAAACCTAACCCAAACACTAACCCTTACCCAAACCCTAAACCTAAACCTAACCCTAACCTTAATCCTAAACCTAACCCTAACCCAAAAACTAACCCTAACCCGAACCCTAACCCTAACCCTAATCCTAACCCTAACCCTAACACAAACCCTAACCCTAACCCTATTCCTAACCATAACCCTAAACCTAACCTTAACCCAAACCCTAACCCAAACCCTAACCCTAAACCCTAACCCAAACCCTATCCCTAACACTTACCCTAACCCTAACTCAAACTCTAACCCTAACTCTAACCCTAACCCAAAACCTAAACCTAACCCTAATCCAAACCCTAACCCAAACCCTAACAATAACCCTAACCCTAAACCTATTCCTAACACTAACCCTAACTCTAACCCTAACCCTAACTCTATTCCTAACACTAACCCTAAACCATAACCCTAACGAATACCCTAAACATAACCCTCACCCTAACCCTAACCCTAACCCAAAACCTAACCCTAACGCTAACCCTAACAAAAACCCTAACCCTAAACCTAAACCTAACCCAAAAACTAACCCTAACTCGAACCCTAACCCAAACCCTAATCCTAACCCTAACCCTAACCCAAACCCTAACCCTAACCCTATTCCTAACATTAACCCTAAACCTAACCTTAACCCAAACCCTAACCCAAACCCTAACCCTAACCCTAACCCTAACCCTAACCCTAACCCAAACCCTAACACTAACCCTAACCCTAACCCTGACGCAAAACCTAACACAAATCCTAACCCAAATCATAACCCTAACCTTAACCCTAACCCTAACCCTAACCCTAACTCAAACACTATCCCTAACCCTAAACCAAACCCTAACCCTAAACCTAACCCTAACCCTTATCCTAACCCTAAACCTAACCCAAAAAATAACACTAACCCTAAACCAAACCCTAACCCTAACCCTAACCCTAACCCCTACCAAACCCTAAACCTAAACCTAACCCTAATCTAACCCTAAACCTAACCCTAACCCAAAAACAAACCCTAACTCGAACCCTAACACAAACCATAATCCTAACCCTAACCCTAAACCAAACCCTAACCCTAACCCTAACCCTAACCCTTACCCACACCCTAAACCTAAACCTAACCCTAATCTAATCCTAACCCTAACCCTAACCCTAAACTTAAACCTAACTCAAACTCTAACCCTAACTCGAACCCTAACCCTAACCCAAACACTAACCCAAACCCTAACAATAACCCTAACACTATTCTTAACACTAACCCTAACCCTAACCCTAACCCTAAACCCTAACCCTAACCAATACCCTAAACATAAACTTCACGCTAACCCTAACCCTAACCCAAACCCTAACCCTAACCCTAAACCTAACCTAAAACCTAAACCTAACCCTAACCCTAACCCTAACCCAAACCCTAACCCTAACACTAACCCAAATCCTAACCCTAACATTAACCCAAACCAAAACCCTAAACCTAACTCTAATCCCAACCCTAACCCTAATCAAAACCCTAACATTAAACCTAACCCTAACCCTAACTCAAAACCTAAACCTAACCGTAATCCTAACCCTAACCCTAAACCTAATCCTAACCCTAACCCTAACCATAACACAAAACCAACCCCTAAACCTAACCCTAACCCTAACCCAAACCCTAACACTAAACCTAACCCTAACTCAAACCCTAAACCTAACCCTAACCCTCACCCAAACCCTTCCCTAAATCTAACCCTAACCCTAATCCTAAACCTAACCCTAACCCAAAAACTAACCCTAACAATAACCCAAACCCTAACCCTAACCCTAACCCTAACTCTAATCCTAACCCTAACCCTTACCCTAACCCCAACCCTAACCCTAACTGAAACCCTAACCCTAACGCTAACCCAGACCCTTACCCTAAACCTAATCCTAACACTTATCCTAACCCTAAACGTAACCCAAAAAATAACACTAACCCTAAAAAAAACCCTAACCCTAAGCCTAACCCTAACCCTAACCCAAACCCTAACCCTTACCCAAACCCTAAACCTAAACCTAACCCTAACCCTAATCCTAACCCTAACCCTAACCCAAAAACTAACCCTAACCCGAACCCTAACCCAAACCCTAATCCTAACCCTAACCCAAAACCTAACCCTAACCCTATTCCTAACCATAACCCTAAACCTAACCTTAACCCAAACACTAACCCAAACCCTAACCCAAACCCTATCCCTAACCCTAACCCTAACCCTAACTCAAACTCTAACACTAACTCTAACCCTAACTCAAAACCTAAACTTAACCCTAATCCAAACCCTAACCCAAACCCTACCAATAACCCTAACCCTAACCCTAACAATAACCCTAACCCTAACCCTATTCCTAACACTAACCCTAACCCTAACCCTAACCCTAACCCTAACCCAAACCCTAACCCTAACCCTAAACCTAACCCTAACCCAAACCCTAACACTAACCCAAACCCTAACCCTAACCCTGAACTAAACAAAAACCCTAACCTTAACTCTAATCCTAACTCTAACCCTAACCCTAACCCCAACCCTAACCCTAACTCAAACCCTAACCCTAACCCTAACCCAAACCCTTACCCTAAACCTAACCCTAACCCTTATCCTAACCCTAAACCTAACAAAAAAAATAACACTAACCCTAAAAAAAACCCTAACCCTAAGCCTAACCCTAACACTAACCAAAACCCTAACCCTTACCCAAACCCTAAACCTAACTCTAATCCTAACCCTAACCCTAATGAAAACCCTAACACTAAACCTAACCCTAAACCTAACCCCAAACCTAAACCTAACCCTAATCCTAACCCTAAACCAAACACTAATCCTAACCCTAACCCTAACACAAACCCTAACCCTAACCCTATTCCTAACCATAACCCTAAACCTAACCTTAACCCAAACACTAACCCAAACCCTAACCCAAACCCTGTCCCTAAACCTAACCCTAACCCTAACTCAAACTCTAACCCTAACTTTAAACCTAACTCAAAACCTAAACCTAACCCTAATCCAAACCATAACACAAACCCTAACAATAACCCTAAACCTAACCCTATTCCTAACACTAATCCTAACCCTAACTCTAACTCTAACCCTATTCCTAATCCTAACCCTAAACCCTTACCCTAACCAATACCCTAAACATAACCCTCACGCTAACCCTAACCCTAACCCAAACCCTAAAACTAACCCTAACCCTAACCCAAACCCTAACCCTAACCCTAACCCTAACCCTAACCCAAAACAAAACCCTAACCCTAACTCTAATCCTAACCCTAACTCTAATCAAAATCCTAACATTAACCCTAACCCTAACCCTAATCCTATTCCTAACCTTAACCCTAAACCTAACTTTAACCCAAAACCTAACCGTAAATCTAACCTAAACCTAACACTAACTCAAACCCTAACCCTAAGACAAACCCTAACCCTACCACTAACCCTAAAACAAACCCTAACCCTAACACTAACACTTACCCTAAGACTAACCCAAAACCTAACCCTAAACCTAACCGAAACCAAAAGCCTAACCCTAAGTCTAATCCTAACCCTAACCCTAATCCTAACCCTAACCATAACACTAACCCAAAACCTAAACCAAACCCTAATCCTAACTCTAACCCTAACCCTAATCGTAACCCTAAACCTAACCCTAACCCACACCCAACCCCTAACTCTAACCCTAACCCTAACCGAAACCCTAACTCAAACCCTAACCCTAACCCTAACCCAAACCCTAACCCTAAACCTAACCCTAATCCTTTTCCTAACCCTAACACAAATCCTAACAATAATCCTAACCCTAACCCTATTCCTAAACCTAACCCTAACCCTAACCCTAACCCTAATCCTAATCCTAACCCTAACCCAAAAACTAACCCTAACCCTAACCCAAACCCTAACCCTAACACTAATCCTAATCCCAACCCTAACGCTAACCCTAACTCAAACCCTAACCCTAACCCAAACCCTAACCCTAACACTAACCATAACCCTAATCCTAAACCTAAAACTAACCCTAACCCTAACCCTAACACTAACCCAAATCCTAACCCTAACATTAACCCAAACCAAAACCCTAAGCCTAACTCTAATCCTAACCCTAACCCTAATCAAAACCCTAACATTAAACCTAACCCTAAACCTAACCCAAAACCTAAACCTAACCCTAATCCTAAACCTAACCCTATCCCTAATCCAAACCCTAACCCTAACCGTAACACAAACTCATCCCCTAACCCTAAGCCTAACCCAAACCCTAACCGTAACCCTAACCCTAACTCAAGCCCTAACCCTAACCCTAACCCAGACTCGAACCCTAAACCTAACCCTAACCCTTATTCTAACCCTAAACCTAACCCAAAAAATAACACTAACCCTAAACCAAACCCTAACCCTAACCCTAACCCTAAACCTAACCCAAACCCTAACCCTTACCCAAACCCTAAACCTAAACCTAACCCTAACCTTAATCCTAAACCTAACCCTAACCCAAAAACTAACCCTAACCCGAACCCTAACCCAAACCCTAATCCTAACCCTAAACCTAACCCAAACCCTAACCCTAACCCTATTCCTAACCATAACCCTAAACCTAACCCTAACCCTAACCCTACCCCTAACCCTAACCCTAAACCCTAACCCAAACCCTATCCATAACCCTTACCCAAACCCTAACTCAAACTCTAACCCTAACTCTAACCCTAACCCAAAATCTAAACCTAACCCTAATCCAAACCCTAACCCAAACCCTAACAATAACCCTAACCCTAAACCTATTCCTAACACTAACCCTAACTCTATTCCTAACCCTAACCCTAAACCCTAACCCTAACGAATACCCTAAACATAACCCTCACCCTAACCCTAACCCTAACCCAAAACCTAACCCTAACAAAAACCCTAACCCTAAACCTAAACCTAACCCAAAAACTAACCCTAACTCGAACCCTAACCCAAACCCTAATACTAACCCTAACCCTAACCCAAACCCTAACCCTAACCCTATTCCTAATATTAACCCTAAACCTAACCTTAACCCAAACCCTAACCCAAAACCTAACCCTAACCCTAACCCTAACCCTAACCCAAACCCTAACCCTAACCCAAACCCTAACCCAAATCCTAACCCAAATCCTAACACTAACCCTAACCCTAACCCTAACCCTAACCCTAACTCAAACACTAACCCTAACCCTAACCCAAACCCTAACCCTAAACCTAACTCTAACCCTTATCCTAACCCTAAACCTAACCCAAAAAATAACACTAACCCTAAACCAATCCATAACCCTAACCTAACCCTAACCCTTACCCAAACCCTAAACCTAAACCTAACCCTAATCTAACCCTTACCCTAACCCTAACCCAAAAACAAACCCTAACTCGAACCCTAACACAAACCCTAATCCTAACCCTAACTCTAAACCAAACCCTAACCCTAACCCTAACCCTAACCCTTACCCAAACCCTAAACCTAAACCTAACCCTAATCTTATCCTAACCCAAACCCTAACCCTAAACTTAAACCTAACTCAAACTCTAACCCTAACTCGAACCCTAACCCTAACCCAAACACTAACCCAAACCCTAACAATAACCCTAACACTATTCTTAACACTAACCCTATCCCTAACCCTAACCCTAACCCTAACCCTATTCCTAACCCTAACCCTAAACCCTAACCCTAACCAATACCCTAAACATAACCTTCACGCTAACCCTAACCCTAACCCAAACCCTAACCCTAACCCTAAACCTAAAGAAAAACCTAAACCTAACCCTAACCCTAACCCTAACCCAAACCCTAACCCTAACACTAACCCAAATCCTAACCCTAACATTAACCCAAACCAAAACTCTAAACCTAATTCTAATCCTAACATTACCCTAATCAAAACCCTAACATTAAACCTAACCCTAACCCTAACCCAAAACCTAAACCTAACCCTAATCCTAACCCTAACCCTAACCCAAACCCTTACCCTAAACCTAACCCTAACCCTTATCCTAACCCTAAACCTAACAAAAAAAATAACACTAACCCTAAAAAAAACGCTAACCCTAAGCCTAACCCTAACCCTAACCAAAACCCTAACCCTTACCCAAACCCTAAACCTAACCCTATTCCTAACCCTAACCCTAATGAAAACCCTAACATTAAACCTAACCCTAAACCGAACCCAAAACCTAAACCTAACCCTAATCCTAACCCTAAACCAAACACTAATCCTAACCCTAACCCTAACCCAAACCCTAACCGTAACCCTATTCCTAACCATAACCCTAAACCTAACCTTAACCCAAACACTAACCCAAACCCTAACCCAAACCCTATCCCTAAACCTTACCCTAACCCTAACTCAAACTCTAACCCTAACTCTAACCCTAACTAGAAAACCTAAACCTAACCCTAATCCAAACCCTAACACAAACGCTAACAATAACCCTAAACCTAACCCTATTCCTAACACTAACCCGAACCCTAACCCTAACCGTAACCTTATTCCTAACCCTAACCCTAAACCCTTACCCTAACCAATACCCTAAACATAACCCTCACGCTAACCCTAATCCTAACCCAAACCCTAACACTAACCCTAACCCTTACCCAAACCCTAAACCTAACTCTAATCTTAACTCTAAACCTAATGAAAACCCTAACATTAAACCTAACCCTAACGCTAACCCAAACCATAAACATAACGCTATTTCTAACCCTAACCCTAAACCTAACCTTAACCCAAACCCTAACCCAAAACCTAACCCTAACCCTAACCCTAACTCAAACTCTAACCCTAACTCGAACCCTAACCCTAACCCAAACACTAACCCAAACCCTAACAATAACCCTAACCCTATTCCTAACACTAACCCTAACCCTAAACGTAACCCTATTCCTAACCCTAACCCTAAACCCTAACCCTAACCAATACCCTAAACATAACCTTCACGAAAACCCTAACCCTAACATAAAACCCTAAACCTAACCAAAAACCTAACCCTAACCCAAACCCAAACCCTAACACTAACCCTAACCCTAACACTAACCCAAATCCTAACCCTAACATTAACCCAAACCAAAACCCTAAACCTAACTCTAATCCTAACCCTAACACTAATCAAAACCCTAACATTAAACCTAACCCTAAACCTAACCCAAAACCTAAACCTAACCCTAATCCTAAACGTAACCCTATCCCTAATCCAAACCCTAACCCTAACCGTAACACAAACTCATCCCCTAACCCTAACCCTAACCCAAACCCTAACCGTAACCCTAACCCTAACTCAAACCCTAAGCCTAACCCTAACCCAAACCGTAACGGTAAACCTAACCCTAACCCTTATTCTAACCCTAAACCTAATCCAAAAAATAACACTAACCCTAAACCAAACCCTAACCCTAACCCTAACCCTAAAGCTAACCCAAACCCTAACCCTTACCCAAACCCTAAACCTAAACCTAACCCTAACCTTAATCCTAAACCTAACCCTAACCCTAACCCTAACCCAAACCCTAACCCTAACACTAACCCAAATCCTAACCCTAACATTAACCCAAACCAAAACCCTAAACCTAATTCTAATCCTAACATTACCCTAATCAAAACCCTAACATTAAACCTAACCCTAACCCTAACCCAAAACCTAAACCTAACCCTAATCCTAACCCTAACCCTAACCCTAATCCTAACCCTAACCCTAACCATAACACAAACCCAACCCCTAACCCTAACCCTAACCCTAACAAAAACCCTAACACTAAACCTAACCCTAACTCAAACCCTAACCCTAACCCTAACCCTCACCCAAACCCTAACCCTAAATCTAACCCTAACCCTAATCCTAACACTAACCCTAACCCAAAAACTAACCCTAACAATAACCCAAACCCTAACCCTAACCCTAACCCTAACCCTAACCCAAACCCTAACACTAACCGAAACCCTAACCCTAACCCTAAACCAAACCAAAACCCTAACCCTAACTCTAATCCTAACCCTAACCCTAACCCTAACCCCAACCCTAACCCTAACTCAAACCCTAACCCTAACCCTAACCCAAACCCTTACCCTAAACCTAACCCTAACCCTTATCCTAACCCTAAACATAACAAAAAAAATAACACTAACCCTAAAAAAAACGCTAACCCTAAGCCTAACCCTAACCCTAACCAAAACCCTAACCCTTACCCAAACCCTAAACCTAACCCTATTCCTAACCCTAACCCTAATGAAAACCCTAACATTAAACCTAACCCTAAACCGAACCCAAAACCTAAACCTAACCCTAATCCTAACCCTAAACCAAACACTAATCCTAACCCTAACCCTAACCCAAAACCTAACCGTAACCCTATTCCTAACCATAACCCTAAACCTAACCTTAACCCAAACACTAACCCAAACCCTAACCCAAACCCTATCCCTAAACCTAACCCTAACCCTAACTCAAACTCTAACCCTAACTCTAACCCTAACTAGAAAACCTAAACCTAACCCTAATCCAAACCCTAACACAAACGCTAACAATAACCCTAAACGTAACCCTATTCCTAACACTAACCCGAACCCTAACCCTAACCCTAACCTTATTCCTAACCCTAACCCTAAAACCTTACCCTAACCAATACCCTAAACATAACCCTCACGCTAACCCTAACCCTAACCCAAACCCTATCACTAACCCTAACCCTTACCCAAACCCTAAACCTATCTCTAATCCTAACCCTAACCCTAATGAAAACCCTAACATTAAACCTTACCCTAACGCTAACCCAAACCCTAAACCTAACTCTATTCCTAACCCTAACCCTAAACCTAACCTTAACCCAAACCCTAACCCAAAACCTAACCCTAAACCTAACCCTAACTCAAACTCTAACCCTAACTCGAACCCTAACCCTAACCCAAACACTAACCCAAACCCTAACAATAACCCTAACACTATTCCTAACACTCACCCTAACCCTAAACGTAACCCTATTCCTAACCCTAACCCTAAAACCTAACCCTAACCAATACCCTAAACATAACCTTCACGAAAACCCTAACCCTAACCCAAACCCTAAACCTAACCAAAAACCTAACCCTAACCCAAACCCAAACCCTAACACTAACCCTAACCCTAACACTAACCCAAATCCTAACCCTAACATTAACCCAAACCAAAACCCTAAACCTAACTCTAATCCTAACCCTAACCCTAATCAAAACCCTAACATTAAACCTAACCCTAAACCTAACCCAAAACCTAAACCTAACCCTAATCCTAAACCTAACCCTATCCCTAAACCAAACCCTAACCCTAACCGTAACACAAACTCATCCCCTAACCCTAACCCTAAGGCAAAACCTAACCGTAACCCTAACC
>JAJHUQ010000041.1:1747500-1755000 GCA_035773235.1 Eospalax fontanierii | reverse complement strand
CTAAACCTAACCCTAACTCAAACCCTAACCCTAACCCTAACCCTCACCCAAACCCTAACCCTAAATCTAACCCTAACCCTAATCCTAACACTAACCCTAACCCAAAAACTAACCCTAACCATAACCCAAACCCTAACCCTAACCCTAAACCTAACCCTATCCCAAAACCTAACACTAACCCAAACCCTAACCCTAACCCTAAACCAAACCAAAACCCTAACCCTAACTCTTATCCTAAACCTAACCCTAACCCTAACCCCAACCCTAACCCTAACTCAAACCCTAACCCTAACCCTAACCCAAACCCTTACCCTAAACCTAACCCTAACCCTTATCCTAACCCTAAACCTAACAAAAAAAATAACACTAACCCTAAAAAAACGCTAACCCTAAGCCTAACCCTAACCCTAAACAAAAATCTAACCCTTACCCAAACCCTAAACCTAACCCTATTCCTAACCCTAACCCTAATGAAAACCCTAACATTAAACCTAACCCTAAACCTAACCCAAAACCTAAACCTAACCCTAATCCTAACCCTAAACCAAACACTAATCCTAACCCTAACCCTAACCCAAACCCTAACCCTAACCCTATTCCTAACCATAACCCTAAACCTAACCTTAACCCAAACACTAACCCAAACCCTAACCCAAACCCTAACCCTAAACCTAACCCAAACCCTATCCCTAACCCTAATCCTAAACATAATCCGAACCCTAATCCAAACAGAAACCCTAACAGTAACCCTAACCCTAATCCTAACATTAACCCTAAACCTAACACTAAACATAACCCAAATCCTAAACCTAATCCTAATTATAACCCTAATCCTAATACAAATCCTAACCCAAAACCTAACCCTAACCCTAACCCTAACACTAAACCTAACCCTAAACCTAACCTAAACAATAACCCTAAACGTAACCCTTACCCTAACCCAAACCCTAACCCTAATCCTAAACCTAATCCTAACCCTAACCCTAACCCTAACCCTAATCCTTAACCTAACCCAAACCCTAACCCTAAACGTAACCCTTACCCTTACTCTAACCCTAACCATAAACCTAACCCTAACCATAAACCTAACCCTAACACAAACCCTTACCCTAACCATAACCCTAACCCTAATCCTAACATTAACCCTAACCCTATCCCTAACCGAAACCCTAACCCTAACCCTAACCCTAACCCTAATCCTAAACCTAACCCAAAACCTCACCCTAAACGTAACCCTTACCATAAATCAAACCCTAAACCTAACCCTAAACCTAACTCTAACCCTAACCCTAAACCTAACCCTAAACCTAAACCTAACCCAAACCCTAACACTAACCCTAATCCAAACGAAACCCTAACCCTAACCCTAAATATAACCCAAATCCAAACCCTAACCCTAACCAAAAACCTAACCCTAACCGTAAAACAAATTTTAACACTAACCCTAACACTAACCCTTAATCTAATCCAAACCCAAACCCTAACACTAACACTAACGCTAACCCTAACCCTTACCCTAGCCCAAATACAAACCATAACCCTAACCCTAAACATAATTCTAACCCTAACCCAAACCCTAAACCTAACCCTAACCAAACTCAAACCCTAATCCTAACCTTAACCCTAACCCTAAACCAAACCCTAACCCTAAACCTAACCATAATCCTAAACCTAACCCTAAACCTAACCCTAACCCAAAACCCTAACCCTAACCCTAACCCTATCCCTAAACCTAAACCAATCCAAAACGTAACATTAACCCTAAACCTAACCCTAACCCATACCGAAACCTTAAACCTAACCCTAACCCTAATTCTAAACCTAACCCTAACCCTAACCCTAACCCTAACCCTAAACCTAACCCTAACCCAAATCCTAACACTAATCCTAAACCTAACCCTAACCCTAACCCTAAACCAAACCCAAAGCATAACCATAAATAAAATCCTAACCCTAAACCTAACACAAACCCTAACCCTAACCCTAACCCTAAATCTAACCCTAACAATAACACAAAACCTAACCATAACCCTAACCCTAACCCTAACTCTAACCTTAACCCATACCCAAACCCTAACACTAACACTAACCCTAACCCTAACCCTTACCCTAACCCAAACCCAAAATCTAACCCTAACCCTAACCCTAAACCTAAATCTAACACTAACCCTAACCCAAACCCTGACCCTAACCATAACCCTAAACCTAAACGTAAACCTAACCTAAACCCTAACCATAACCCTAACCCTAATCCAAATGAAACCCTAACTCTAAACCTAAACCTAACCCAAACCCAAACCCTAAACCTAACCCTAAACCTAACCCTAACCGAAACCCAAACCCTATCCCTAACCCTAACCCTAAACCTAACACAAACCCTAACCCTAACTCTAACCCTAACCCAAATGAAACCCTAACCCTAAACCTAAACATAACCCAAACCCAAACCCTAACCCTAACCCTATCCCTAACCCTAACCCTAACCCAAAACCTAACCCTAACGCTAAAACAAACCCTAACACTAATCCTAACCCTACCCCTAACCCTAACCCAAACCCAAACTCTAACACTAACACTAACCTAAGCCTAAAACTTAACCTAACCCAAACACAAACCCTAACCCTAACCCTAAACCTAAACTTTACCCTAACCCTAACCCTAACCCTAAGCCAAATCCAAACCATAACCCTAACCCTAACCCTAACCCTAAACCTATCCCTAAACCAAACCCTAACCCTAACCCAAACCCTCACCCTAACCCTAATCCTAACCCTGACTCTCATCCTAACATTAACCCTAACACTAAGCGTAACCCTAACCCAAACCCTAACCCTAATCCTACCTGTAACGCCAACCCTAAAACAAATCCTAAACCTAACCCTAAACCTAACCCTAACCCTAACCCTAACACTAACCCATCCTTAAGCCTAACCCTAACCCTAATCCTAATCCTAACATTAACCCTAACCCTAACCCTAACCCTAAACCTAAACCGAACCCAAACCCAAAACCTAACCCTAACCCTAAACCTAACCCAAACCGAAAGCCTAACCCTAACAATAACCCTAAACCTAACCCAAACCCAAAGCCTAAACCTAACACTAAACCTAACCCTAACACAAACCCTAACGCTAACCCAAACCCAAAGCCTAACCTTAACCCTAACCCTAACCCTTACCCTAACCCTAACCCTAATCCTAACATTAACCCAAACCCTAACATTAACCCTAACCCAAACCCTAACACTAATACTAAGTATAACGCTAACCCTAAACCAAATCCTAACCCAAACCCTTACCCTAACCCTAATCCTAACCTTAACCCTAACCTTAACCATAATCCTAAACCTAACCCTAAACATAAACCAAAACCTAACCCTAACACTAATCATAACATTAACCCTAACCCCAACCGTAACCTTAACCCTAACCCTAACCATAACCCAAACTCTAAACTTAACCCTAATCCTACCCCTAACCCAAACCCTAACCCTAACCATAACCCTAACCCTAACACAAACCCTAACCATAACCCTAACGCTAACTCTAAATCTAACCTTGACCCATACCCAAACCCTAACACTAACACTAACCCTAACCCTAACCCTACCTCTTACCCTAACGCAAACCCAAAACCTAACCCTCACCCTAACCCTAACCCTAAACCTAACCCTAACACTAATCCTAACCCTAACCCTAACCCTAACCCTAAACCTAAACCTAACCCTAACCCTAACCCTAACCCAAACCCAAACCCTAAACCTAACCCGAAACCTAACCCTAACCCAAACCCAAGCACTAACCCTAACCCTAACCCTAAACCTAACCCGAAACCTAACTCTAACCCTAACCCTAAACCTAACCCTAAACCTAAACCTAACCCAAACCCTAACACTAACCCTAATCCAAACGAAACCCTAACCCTAACCCTAAATATAACCCAAATCCAAACCCTAACCCTAACCAAAAACCTAACCCTAACCGTAAAACAAATTTTAACACTAACCCTAACACTAACCCTTAATCTAATCCAAACCCAAACCCTAACACTAACACTAACGCTAACCCAAACCCTTACCCTAGCCCAAATACAAACCATAACCCTAACCCTAAACATAATTCTAACCCTAACCCAACCCCTAACCCTAACCCTAACCAAACTCAAACCCTAATCCCAACCTTAACCCTAACCCTAAACCAAACCCTAACCCTAAACCTAACCATAATCCTAAACCTAACCCTAAACCTAACCCTAACCCAAAACCCTAACCCTATCCCTAATCCTAAACCAATCCAAAACGTAACATTAACCCTAAACCTAACCCTAACCCAAGCCTGAAGCCTAAGCCTAACCCTCACCCTAATCCTAAACATAACCCTAACCCTAACCCTAACCCTAATCCTAACCCTAAACCTAACCCTAACCCAAATCCTAACACTAATCCTAAACCTAACCCTAACCCTAACCCTAAACCGAACCCAAAGCATAACCATAAATAAAATCCTAACCCTAAACCTAACACAAACCGTAACCCTAACCCTAACCCTAAATCTAACCCTAACAATAACACAAAACCTAACCATAACCCTAACCCTAACCCTAACTCTAACCTTAACCCATACCCAAACCCTAACACTAACACTAACCCTAACCCTAACCCTTACCCTAACCCAAACCCAAAATCTAACCCTAACCCTAACCCTAAACCTAAATCTAACACTAACCCTAACCCAAACCCTGACCCTAACCATAACCCTAAACCTAAACGTAAACCTAACCTAAACCCTAACCATAACCCTAACCCTAATCCAAATGAAACCCTAACTCTAAACCTAAACCTAACCCAAACCCAAACCCTAAACCTAACCCTAAACCTAACCCTAACCGAAACCCAAACCCTATCCCTAACCCTAACCCTAAACCTAACACAAACCCTAACCCTAACTCTAACCCTAACCCAAATGAAACCCTAACCCTAAACCTAAACATAACCCAAACCCAAACCCTAACCCTAACCCTATCCCTAACCCTAACCCTAACCCAAAACCTAACCCTAACGCTAAAACAAACCCTAACACTAATCCTAACCCTACCCCTAACCCTAACCCAAACCCAAACTCTAACACTAACACTAACCTAAGCCTAAAACTTAACCTAACCCAAACACAAACCCTAACCCTAACCCTAAACCTAAACTTTACCCTAACCCTAACCCTAACCCTAAGCCAAATCCAAACCATAACCCTAACCCTAACCCTAACCCTAAACCTATCCCTAAACCAAACCCTAACCCTAACCCAAACCCTCACCCTAACCCTAATCCTAACCCTGACTCTCATCCTAACATTAACCCTAACACTAAGCGTAACCCTAACCCAAACCCTAACCCTAATCCTACCTGTAACGCCAACCCTAAAACAAATCCTAAACCTAACCCTAAACCTAACCCTAACCCTAACCCTAACACTAACCCATCCTTAACCCTAACCCTAACCCTAATCCTAATCCTAACATTAACCCTAACCCTAACCCTAACCCTAAACCTAAACCGAACCCAAACCCAAAACCTAACCCTAACCCTAAACCTAACCCAAACCGAAAGCCTAACCCTAACAATAACCCTAAACCTAACCCAAACCCAAAGCCTAAACCTAACACTAAACCTAACCCTAACACAAACCCTAACGCTAACCCAAACCCAAAGCCTAACCTTAACCCTAACCCTAACCCTTACCCTAACCCTAACCCTAATCCTAACATTAACCCAAACCCTAACATTAACCCTAACCCAAACCCTAACACTAATACTAAGTATAACGCTAACCCTAAACCAAATCCTAACCCAAACCCTTACCCTAACCCTAATCCTAACCTTAACCCTAACCTTAACCATAATCCTAAACCTAACCCTAAACATAAACCAAAACCTAACCCTAACACTAATCATAACATTAACCCTAACCCCAACCGTAACCTTAACCCTAACCCTAACCATAACCCAAACTCTAAACTTAACCCTAATCCTACCCCTAACCCAAACCCTAACCCTAACCATAACCCTAACCCTAACACAAACCCTAACCATAACCCTAACGCTAACTCTAAATCTAACCTTGACCCATACCCAAACCCTAACACTAACACTAACCCTAACCCTAACCCTACCTCTTACCCTAACGCAAACCCAAAACCTAACCCTCACCCTAACCCTAACCCTAAACCTAACCCTAACACTAATCCTAACCCTAACCCTAACCCTAACCCTAAACCTAAACCTAACCCTAACCCTAACCCTAACCCAAACCCAAACCCTAAACCTAACCCGAAACCTAACCCTAACCCAAACCCAAGCACTAACCCTAACCCTAACCCTAAACCTAACCCGAAACCTAACTCTAACCCTAACCCTAAACCTAACCCTAAACCTAAACCTAACCCAAACCCTAACACTAACCCTAATCCAAACGAAACCCTAACCCTAACCCTAAATATAACCCAAATCCAAACCCTAACCCTAACCAAAAACCTAACCCTAACCGTAAAACAAATTTTAACACTAACCCTAACACTAACCCTTAATCTAATCCAAACCCAAACCCTAACACTAACACTAACGCTAACCCTAACCCTTACCCTAGCCCAAATACAAACCATAACCCTAACCCTAAACATAATTCTAACCCTAACCCAAACCCTAAACCTAACCCTAACCAAACTCAAACCCTAATCCTAACCTTAACCCTAACCCTAAACCAAACCCTAACCCTAAACCTAACCATAATCCTAAACCTAACCCTAAACCTAACCCTAACCCAAAACCCTAACCCTATCCCTAAACCTAAACCAATCCAAAACGTAACATTAACCCTAAACCTAACCCTAACCCATACCGAAACCCTAAACCTAACCCTAACCCTAATCCTAAACCTAACCCTAACCCTAACCCTAACCCTAATCCTAACCCTAAACCTAACCCTAACCCAAATCCTAACACTAATCCTAAACCTAACCCTAACCCTAACCCTAAACCGAACCCAAAGCATAACCATAAATAAAATCCTAACCCTAAACCTAACACAAACCGTAACCCTAACCCTAACCCTAAATCTAACCCTAACAATAACACAAAACCTAACCATAACCCTAACCCTAACCCTAACTCTAACCTTAACCCATACCCAAACCCTAACACTAACACTAACCCTAACCCTAACCCTTACCCTAACCCAAACCCAAAATCTAACCCTAACCCTAACCCTAAACCTAAATCTAACACTAACCCTAACCCAAACCCTGACCCTAACCATAACCCTAAACCTAAACGTAAACCTAACCTAAACCCTAACCATAACCCTAACCCTAACCCAAATGAAACCCTAACTCTAAACCTAAACCTAACCCAAACCCAAACCCTAAACCTAACCCTAAACCTAACCCTAACCGAAACCCAAACCCTATCCCTAACCCTAACCCTAAACCTAACCCAAACCCTAACCCTAA
>JAJHUQ010000041.1:1725000-1742500 GCA_035773235.1 Eospalax fontanierii | reverse complement strand
CTAACCTTAACCATAATCCTAAACCTAACCCTAAACCTAAACCAAAACCTAACCCTAACACTAATCGTAACATTAACCCTAACCCTAACCGTAACCTTAACCCTAACCCTAACCATAACCCAAACTCTAAACTTAACCCTAATCCTACCCCTAACCCAAACCCTAACACTAACCATAACCCTAACCCTAACACAAACCCTAACCATAACCCTAACGCTAACTCTAAATCTAACCTTAACCCATACCCAAACCCTAACACTAACACTAACCCTAACCCTAACCCTATCCCCTACCATAACCCAAACCCAAACCCTAACCCCAACCCTATCCCTAAAACTATCCCTAACCCAAACCCTAACCCTAACGCTAAACCTAACCCAAACCCTCACCCTAACCCTAATCCTAACCCTGACTCTCATCCTAACATTTACCCTAACACTTATCGTAACCCTATCCCAAACCCTAAACCTAATCCTACCTGTAAAGCTAACCCTAAAACAAATCCTAAACCTAACCCTAAACCTAACCCTAATCCTAATCCTAACCCTAACCCTAACTCATCCTTATCACTAACGCTAACCCTAATCCTAATCCTAACATTAACCCTAACCCTAACCCTAACCCTAACTCTAAACCTAACCCAAACCCAAACACTAACCCTAACCCTAAACCTAAGCCAAACCCAAAGCCTAACCCTAACCCTAACCCTAAACCTAACCCAAACACAAAGCCTAAACCTAACCCTAAACCTAACCCTAACACAAACCCTAACCCTAAACCAAACCCAAAGCCTAAACTTAAACCTAACCTAACCCTACCCGTAATCTTAAGATTAACCTAACCCCTCACATTAACCCTAACCCAATCCCTAACACTAATACTAAGTATAACGCTAACCCTAAACCAAATACTAACCCAAACCCTAACCTTAACCCTAATCCTAACCCTAACCCTAACCTTAACCCTAATCCTAAACCTAACCCTAACTCTAAACCAAACTCTAACCCTAAACCTAACCCTACTCCTAATCGTAACATTAACCCTAACCCTAACCGTAAACTTAACTCTAACCCTAACCATAACCCAAACTCTAAACTTAACCCTAACCCTACCACTAACCCAAACCCTAACCCTAACACTAACCCTAACCCAAACACAAACCCTAACCATAACCCTAACCCTAACTCTAAATCTTACCTTAACCCATACCCAAACCCTAACACTAACACTAACCCTAACCCTATCCCTTACCCTAACCCAAACCCAAAACCTAACCCTAACCCTAACCCTAACCCTAAACCTAACCCTAACCCTAACCCTAACCCAAACCATAACCCTAACCCTAACCCTAATGCTAAACCTAACCCTAACCCTAACCCTAACCGAAACCCAAACCCTAAACCAAACACTAAACCTAACGCTAACCCAAACCCAAACACTAACCCTAACCCTAACCCTAAACTTAACCCAAACCCTAACCCTAACCCTAATCCGTACCCAAATGAAACCCTAACCCTAAACCTAAACCTAACCCAAAACCAAACCCTAACCCTAACCCTAACCCTAACCCTAAAACTATCCCTAACCCAAACCCTAACCCTAACGCTAAACCTAACCCAAACCCTAACCCTAACCCTGACTCTCATCCTAACATTAACCCTAACATTAAGCGTAACCCTAACCCAAACCCTAGCCGTAATCCTACCTGTAAAGCCAAACCAAAAACAAATCCTAAACCTAACCCTAAACCTAACACTAACCCTAACCCTAACACTAACCCATCCTTAACCCTAACCCTAACCCTAATCCTAATCCTAACATTAACCCTAACCCTAACCCTAACCCTAACCCTAAACCTAAACCTAACCCAAACCCAAACCCTAACCCTAACCCTAAATCTAACCCAAACCCAAAGCCTAACCCTAACCCTAACCCTAAACCTAACCCAAACCCAAACCCTAAACCTAACACTAAACCTAACCCTAACACAAACCCTAACCCTAACCCAAACCCAAAGCCTAACATTAACCCTAACCCTAACCCTTACCCTAACCCTAACCCTAATCCTAACATTAACCCAAACCCTAACATTAACCCTAACCCAAACCCTAACACTAATACTAAGTATAACGCTAACCCTAAACCAAATCCTAACCCAAACCCTAACCCTAACCCTAATCCTAACCCTAACCCTAACCTTAACCATAATCCTAAACCTAACCCTAAACCTAAACCAAAACCTAACCCTAACACTAATCGTAACATTAACCCTAACCCTAACCGTAACCTTAACCCTAAACCTAACCATAACCGAAACTCTAAATTTAACCCTAATCCTACCCCTAACCCAAACCCTAACCCTAACCATAACCCTAACCTTAACACGAACCCTAAACATAACCCTAACGCTAACTCTAAATCTAACCTTAACCCATACCCAAACTCTAACACTAACACTAACCCTAACCCTAACCCTATCCCTTACCCTAACCCAAACCCAAAACCTAACCCTCACCCTAACCCTAACCCTAAACCTAAACCTAACACTAATCCTAACCCAAACCCTAACCCTAACCCTAACCCTAAACCTAAACCTAACCCTAACCCTAACCCTAACCCAAACCCAAACCCTAAACCTAACCCGAAACCTAACCCTAACCCAAACCCAAGCACTAAGCCTAACCCTAACCCTAAACCTAACCGGAAACCTAACCCTAACGCTAAAACAAACCCTAACACTAATCCTAACCCTTCCCCTAACCCTAACCCAAACCCAAACTCTAACACTGAAACTAACCCTAACCCTAAACCTTAACCTAACTCAAACACAAACCCTAAACCTAACCCTAAACCTAAACTTTACCCTAACCCTAACCCTAACCCTAACCCAAACCCAAACCCTAACCCTAACCCTAACCCTAACCCTAAACCTAACCCAAACCCAAAGCCTAAACCTAACACTAAACCTAACCCTAACACAAACCCTAACCCTAACCCAAACCCAAAGCCTAACCTTAACCCTAACCCTAACCCTTACCCTAACCCTAACCCTAATCCTAACATTAACCCAAACCCTAACATTAACCCTAACCCAAACCCTAACACTAATACTAAGTATAACGCTAACCCTAAACCAAATCCTAACCCAAACCCTAACCCTAATCCTAACCCTAACCCTAACTCTAAACCTAACCCAAACCCAAACACTAACCCTAACCCTAAACCTAAGCCAAACCCAAAGCCTAACCCTAACCCTAACCCTAAACCTAACCCAAACACAAAGCCTAAACCTCACCCTAAACCTAACCCTAACACAAACCCTAACCCTAAACCAAACCCAAAGCCTAAACTTAAACCTAACCCTAACCCTAACCCTAATCCTAACATTAACCCAAACCCTAACATTAACCCTAACCCAATCCCTAACACTAATACTAAGTATAACGCTAACCCTAAACCAAATACTAACCCAAACCCTAACCTTAACCCTAATCCTAACCCTAACCCTAACCTTAACCCTAATCCTAAACCTAACCCTAACTCTAAACCAAACTCTAACCCTAACCCTAACCCTACTCCTAATCGTAACATTAACCCTAACCCTAACCGTAAACTTAACTCTAACCCTAACCATAACCCAAACTCTAAACTTAACCCTAACCCTACCACTAACCCAAACCCTAACCCTAACACTAACCCTAACCCAAACACAAACCCTAACCATAACCATAACCCTAAATCTAAATCTTACCTTAACCCATACCCAAACCCTAACACTAACACTAACCCTAACCCTATCCCTTACCTAACCCAAACCCAAAACCTAACCCTAACCCTAACCCTAACCCTAAACCTAACCCTAACCCTAACCCTAACCCAAACCATACCCCTAACCCTAACCCTAATGCTAAACCTAACCCTAACCCTAACCCTAACCCAAACCCAAACCCTAAACCAAACACTAAACCTAACGCTAACCCAAACCCAAACACTAACCCTAACCCTAACCCTAAACTTAACCCAAACCCTAACCCTAACCCTAATCCGTACCCAAATGAAACCCTAACCCTAAACCTAAACCTAACCCAAAACCAAACCCTAACCCTAACCCTAACCCTAACCCTAACCCTAAAACTATCCCTAACCCAAACCCTAACCCTAACGCTAAACCTAACCCAAACCCTAACCCTAACCCTGACTCTCATCCTAACATTAACCCTAACATTAAGCGTAACCCTAACCCAAACCCTAACCCTAATCCTACCTGTAAAGCCAACCCTAAAACAAATCCTAAACCTAACCCTAAACCTAACACTAACCCTAACCCTAACACTAACCCATCCTTAACCCTAACCCTAACCCTAATCCTAATCCTAACATTAACCCTAACCCTAACCCTAACCCTAACCCTAAACCTAAACCTAACCCAAACCCAAACCCCAACCCTAACCCTAAATCTAACCCAAACCCAAAGCCCAACCCTAACCCTAACCCTAAACCTAACCCAAACCCAAACCCTAAACCTAACACTAAACCTAACCCTAACACAAACCCTAACCCTAACCCAAACCCAAAGCCTAACCTTAACCCTAACCCTAACCCTTACCCTAATCCTAACCCTAATCCTAACATTAACCCAAACCCTAACATTAACCCTAACCCAAACCCTAACACTAATACTAAGTATAACGCTAACCCTAAACCAAATCCTAACCCAAGCCCTAACCCTAACCCTAATCCTAACCCTAACCCTAACCTTAACCATTATCCTAAACCTAACCCTAAACCTAAACCAAAACCTAACCCTAACACTAATCGTAACATTAACCCTAACCCTAACCGTAACCTTAACCCTAACCCTAACCATAACCCAAACTCTAAACTTAACCCTAATCCTACCCCTAACCCAAACCCTAACCCTAACCATAACCCTAACCTTAACAAGAACCCTAAACATAACCCTAACGCTAACTCTAAATCTAACCTTAACCCATACCCAAACTCTAACACTAACACTAACCCTAACCCTAACCCTATCCCTTACACTAACCCAAACCCAAAACCTAACCCTCACCCTAACCCTAACCCTAAACCTAAATCTAACACTAATCCTAACCCAAACCCTAACCCTAACCCTAACCCTAAACCTAAACCTAACCCTAACCCTAACCCTAACCCAAACCCAAACCCTAAACCTAACCCGAAACCTAACCCTAACCCAAACCCAAGCACTAAGCCTAACCCTAACCCTAAACCTAACCGGAAACCTAACCCTAACGCTAAAACAAACCCTAACACTAATCCTAACCCTTCCCCTAACCCTAACCCAAACCCAAACTCTAACACTGAAACTAACCCTAACCCTAAACCTTAACCTAACCCAAACACACCCCTAAACCTAACCCTAAACCTAAACTTTACCCTACCCCTAACCCTAACCCTAACCCAAACCCAAACCCTAACCCTAACCCTAACCCTAACCCTAAACCTAACCCAACCCCAAACCCCAAACCTAACCCTAACCCTAACCCTAACACAAACCCTAACCATAACCCAAACCCAAAGCCTAACCTTAACCCTAACCCTAACCCTTACCCTAACCCTAACCCTAATCCTAACATTAACCAAAACCCTAACATTAACCCTAACCCAAACCCTAACACTAATACTAAGTATAACGCTAACCCTAAACCAAATGCTAAACCAAACCCTAACCCTAACCCTAACCCTAACTCTAAACCTAACCCAAACCCAAACACTAACCCTAACCCTAAACCTAAGCCAAACCCAAAGCCTAACCCTAACCCTAACCCTAAACCTAACCCACACACAAAGCCTAAACCTAACCCTAAACCTAACCCTAACACAAACCCTAACCCTAAACCAAACCCAAAGCCTAAACTTAAACCTAACCCTAACCCTAACCCTAATCCTAACATTAACCCAAACCCTAACATTAACCCTAACCCAATCCCTAACACTAATACTACGTATAACGCTAACCCTAAACCAAATACTAACCTAAACCCTAACCTTAACCCTAATCCTAACCCTAACCCTAACCTTAACCCTAATCCTAAACCTAACCCTAACTCTAAACCAAACTCTAACCCTAACCCTAACCCTACTCCTAATCGTAACATTAACCCTAACCCTAACCGTAAACTTAACTCTAACCCTAACCATAACCCAAACTCTAAACTTAACCCTAACCCTACCACTAACCCAAACCCTAACCCTAACACTAACCCTAACCCAAACACAAACCCTAACCATAACCCTAACCCTAACTCTAAATCTTACCTTAACCCATACCCAAACCCTAACACTAACACTAACCCTAACCCTATCCCTTACACTAACCCAAACCCAAAACCTAACCCTCACCCTAACCCTAACCCTAAACCTAAATCTAACACTAATCCTAACCCAAACCCTAACCCTAACCCTAACCCTAAACCTAAACCTAACCCTAACCCTAACCCTAACCCAAACCCAAACCCTAAACCTAACCCGAAACCTAACCCTAACCCAAACCCAAGCACTAACCCTAACCCTAACCCTAAACCTAACCGGAAACCTAACCCTAACGCTAAAACAAACCCTAACACTAATCCTAACCCTTCCCCTAACCCTAACCCAAACCCAAACTCTAACACTGAAACTAACCCTAACCCTAAACCTTAACCTAACCCAAACACACCCCTAAACCTAACCCTAAACCTAAACTTTACCCTAACCCTAACCCTAACCCTAACCCAACCCCAAACCCAAACCCTAACCCTAACCCTAACCCTAAACCTAACCCAAACCCAAAGCCTAAACCTAACACTAAACCTAACCCTAACACAAACCCTAACCCTAACCCAAACCCAAAGCCTAACCTTAACCCTAACCCTAACCCTTACCCTAACCCTAACCCTAATCCTAACATTAACCAAAACCCTAACATTAACCCTAACCCAAACCCTAACACTAATACTAAGTATAACGCTAACCCTAAACCAAATGCTAAACCAAACCCTAACCCTAACCCTAACCCTAACTCTAAACCTAACCCAAACCCAAACACTAACCCTAACCCTAAACCTAAGCCAAACCCAAAGCCTAACCCTAACCCTAACCCTAAACCTAACCCAAACACAAAGCCTAAACCTAACCCTAAACCTAACCCTAACACAAACCCTAACCCTAAACCAAACCCAAAGCCTAAACTTAAACCTAACCCTAACCCTAACCCTAATCCTAACATTAACCCAAACCCTAACATTAACCCTAACCCAATCCCTAACACTAATACTACGTATAACGCTAACCCTAAACCAAATACTAACCTAAACCCTAACCTTAACCCTAATCCTAACCCTAACCCTAACCTTAACCCTAATCCTAAACCTAACCCTAACTCTAAACCAAACTCTAACCCTAACCCTAACCCTACTCCTAATCGTAACATTAACCCTAACCCTAACCGTAAACTTAACTCTAACCCTAACCATAACCCAAACTCTAAACTTAACCCTAACCCTACCACTAACCCAAACCCTAACCCTAACACTAACCCTAACCCAAACACAAACCCTAACCATAACCCTAACCCTAACTCTAAATCTTACCTTAACCCATACCCAAACCCTAACACTAACACTAACCCTAACCCTATCCCTTACACTAACCCAAACCCAAAACCTAACCCTAACCCTAACCCTAACCCTAAACCTAACCCTAACCCTAACCCTAACCCAAACCATAACCCTAACCCTAACCCTAATGCTAAACCTAACCCTAACCCTAACCCTAACCCAAACCCAAACCCTAAACCAAACACTAAACCTAACGCTAACCCAAACCCAAACACTAACCCTAACCCTAACCCTAAACTTAACCCAAACCCTAACCCTAACCCTAATCCGTACCCAAATGAAACCCTAACCCTAAACCTAAACCTAACCCAAAACCAAACCCTAAGCCTAACCCTAACCCTAACACGAAAACTATCACTAACCCAAACCCTAACCCTAACGCTAAACCTAACCCAAACCCTAACCCTAACCCTGACTCTCATCCTAACATTAACCCTAACATTAAGCGTAACCCTAACCCAAACCCTAACCGTAATCCTACCTGTAAAGCCAACCCTAAAACAAATCCTAAACCTAACCCTAAACCTAACACTAACCCTAACCCTAACACTAACCCATCCTTAACCCTAACCCTAACCCTAATCCTAATCCTAACATTAACCCTAACCCTAACGCTAACCCTAAACCTAAACCTAAACCTAACCCAAACCCAAACCCTAACCCTAACCCTAAATCTAACCCAAACTCAAAGCCTAACCCTAACCCTAACCCTAAACCTAACCCAAACCCAAACCCTAAACCTAACACTAAACCTAACCCTAACACAAACCCTAACCCTAACCCAAACCCAAAGCCTAACCTTAACCCTAACCCTAACCCTTACCCTAACCCTAACCCTAATCCTAACATTAACCCAAACCCTAACATTAACCCTAACCCAAACCCTAACACTAATACTAAGTATAACGCTAACCCTAAACCAAATCCTAACCCAAACCCTAACCCTAACCCTAATCCTAACCCTAACCCTAACCTTAACCATAATCCTAAACCTAAACCAAAACCTAACCCTAACACTAATCGTAACATTAACCCTAACCCTAACCGTAACCTTAACCCTAACCCTAACCATAACCCAAACTCTAAATTTAACCCTAATCCTACCCCTAACCCAAACCCTAACCCTAACCATAACCCTAACCTTAACACGAACCCTAAACATAACCCTAACGCTAACTCTAAATCTAACCTTAACCCATACCCAAACTCTAACACTAACACTAACCCTAACCCTAACCCTATCCCTTACCCTAACCCAAACCCAAAACCTAACCCTCACCCTAACCCTAACCCTAAACCTAAACCTAACACTAATCCTAACCCAAACCCTAACCCTAACCCTAACCCTAAACCTAAACCTAACCCTAACCCTAACCCTAACCCAAACCCAAACCCTAAACCTAACCCGAAACCTAACCCTAACCCAAACCCAAGCACTAACCCTAACCCTAACCCTAAACCTAACCGGAAACCTAACCCTAACGCTAAAACAAACCCTAACACTAATCCTAACCCTTCCCCTAACCCTAACCCAAACCGAATCTCTAACACTGAAACTAACCCTAACCCTAAACCTTAACCTAACCCAAACACAAACCCTAAACCTAACCCTAAACCTAAACTTTACCCTAACCCTAACTCAAACCCAAACCCTAACCCTAACCCTAACCCTAACCCTAAACCTAACCCAAACCCAAAGCCTAAACCTAGCACTAACCCTAACCCTAACACAAACCCTAACCCTAACCCAAACCCAAAGCCTAACCTTAACCCTAACCCTAACCCTTACCCTAACCCTAACCCTTATCCTAACATTAACCCAAACCCTAACATTAACCCTAACCCAAACCCTAACACTAATACTAAGTATAACGCTAACCCTAAACCAAATCCTAACCCAAACCCTAACCCTAACCCTAACCCTAACCCTAACCCTAACCCTAACCTAACCCAAAACCTAACCCTAACACTAATCGTAACATTAACCCTAACCCTAACCGTAACCTTAACCCTAACCCTAACCATAACCCAAACTCTAAACTTAACCCTAATCCTACCCCTAACCCAAACCCTAAACTTAACCCTAATCCTACCCCTAACCCAAACCCTAACCCTAACCATAACCCTAACCCTAACACAAACACTAACCATAACCCTAACGCTAACTCTAAATCTAACCTTAACCCATACCTAAACCCTAACACTAACACTAATTCTAACCCTAACCCTATCCCTTACCCTAACCCAAACCCAAAACCTAACCCTCACCCTAACCCTAACCCTAATCCTCACCCTACCACTAATCCTAACCCAAACCCTAACCCTAACCCTAACCCTAAACCTAAACCTAACCCTAACCCTAATCCTAACCCAAACCCAAACTCTAAACCTATCTCGAAACCTAACCCTAACCCAAACCCAAGCACTAACCCTAACCCCAACCCTAAACCTAACCCGAAACCTAACCCTAACGCTAAAACAAACCCTAACACTAATCCTAACCCTACCCCTAACCCTAACCCAAACCCAAACTCTAACAGTAAATCTAACCCTAACCCTAATCCTTAACCTAACCCAAACACAAACCCTAAACCTAACCCTAACCCAAACCCAAACCCTAACCCTAACCCTAACCCTAAAACTATCCGTAACCCAAACCCTAACCCTAACGCTAAACCTAACCAAAACCCTCACCCTAACCCTAATCCTAACCCTGACTCTCATCCTAACATTAACCCTAACACTTATCGTAACCCTAACCCAAACCCTAACCCTAATCCTACCTGTAAAGCTAACCCTAAAACAAATCCTAAACCTAACCCTAAAACTAACCCTAATCCTAATCCTAACCCTAACCCTAACCCATCCTTAACACTAACCCTAACCCTAATCCTAATCCTAACATTAACCCTAACCCTAACCCTAACCCTAAACCTAACCCAAACCCAAACACTAACCCTAACCCTAAACCTAACCCAAACCCAAAGCCTAACCCTACCCCTAACCCTAAACCTAACCCAAACACAAAGCCTAAACATAACCCTAAACCTAACCCTAACACAAACCCTAACCCTAAACCAAACCCAAAGCCAAACCTTAACCGTAACCCTAACCCTAACCCTAACCCTAACCCTAACCCTAATCCTACCTGTAAAGCTAAACCTAAAACAAATCATAAACCTAACCCTAAACCTAACCCTAATCCTAATCCTAACCCTAACCCTAACCCATCCTTAACACTAACCCTAACACTAATGCTAATCCTAACATTAACCCTAACCCTAACCCTAACCCTAACCCTAACCCTAAACCTAACCCAAACCCAAACACTAACCCTAACCCTAAACCTAACCCAAACCCAAAGCCTAACCCTAACCCTAACCCTAAACCTAACCCGAACACAAAGACTAAACCTAACCCTAAACCTAACCCTAACACAAACCCTAACCCTAAACCCAACCCAAAGCCTAAACTTAACCCTAACCCTAACCCTAACCCTTACCCTAACCCTAAACCTAACCCTAATCCTAACATTAACCCAAACCCTAACATTAACCCTAACCCAAACCCTAACACTAATACTAAGTATAACGCTAACCCTAAACCAAATACTAACCCAAACCCTAACCCTAACCCTAATCCTAACCCTAACCCTAACCTTAACCCTAATCCTAAACCTAACCCTAACACTAAACCAAACCTAACCCTAACCCTAACCCTAATCCTAATCGTAACATTAACCCTAACCCTAACCGTAACCTTAACTCTAACCCTAACCATAACCCAAACTCAAACCTTAACCCTAACCCTACCACTAACCCAAACCCTAACCCTAACACTAACCCTAACCCTAACACAAATCCTATCCGTAACCCTAACCCTAACACTAAATCTAACCTTAACCCATACCCAAACCCTAACACTAACATTAACCCTAACCCTATCCCTTACCCTAACCCAAACCCAAAACCTAACCCTAACCCTAACCCTAACCCTAAACCTAACCCTAACACTAACCCTAACCCAAACCCTAACCCTAACCCTAACCCTAACCCTAACCCTAACCCTAAACCTAACCCTAACCCTAACCCTAACCCAAACCCAAACCCTAAACCAAACACTAAACCTAACGCTAACTCAAACCCAAACACTAACCCTAACCCTAACCCTAAACCTAACCCAAACCCTAACCCTAACCCTTATCCATACCCCAATGAAACCCTAACCCTAAACCTAAACCTAACCCCAAACCAAACCCTAACCCTAACCCTAACCCTAACCCTAAAACTATCCCTAACCCAAACCCTAACCCTAACGCTAAACCTAACCAAAACCCTAACCCTAACCCTGACTCTCATCATAACATTAACCCTAACACTAAGCGTAAACCTAACCCAAACCCTAACCCTAATCCTACCTGTAAAGCCAACCCTAAAACAAATCCTAAACCTAACCCTAAACCTAACACTAACCCTAACCCTAACACTAACCCATCCTTAACCCTAACCCTAACCCTAATCCTAATCCTAACATTAACCCTAACACTAACCCTAACCCTAAACCTAAACCTAACCCAAACCCAAACCCTAATCCTAACCCTAAACCTAACCCAAAGCCAAAGCCTAACCCTAACCCTAACCCTAAACCTAACCCAAACCCAAAGCCTAAACCTAACACTAAACCTAACCCTAACACAAACCCTAACCCAAACCCAAAGCCTAACCTTAACCCTAACCCTAACCCTTACCCTAACACTAACCCTAATTCTAACATTAACCCAAACCCTAACATTAACCCTAACCCAAACCCTAACACTAATACTAAGTATAACGCTAACCCTAAACCAAATCCTAACCCAAACCCTAACCCTAACCCTAATCCTAACCCTAACCCTAACCTTAACCATAATCCTAAACCTAACCCTAAACCTAAAGCAAAACCTAACCCTAACACTAATCGTAACATTAACCCTAACCCTAACCGTAACCTTAACCCTAACCCTAACCATAACCCAAACTCTAAACTTAACCCTAATCCTACCCCTAACCCAAAACGTAACCCTAACCATAACCCTAACCCTAACACAAACCCTAACCATAACCCTAACGCTAACTCTAAATCTAACCTTAACCCATACCCAAACCCTAACACTAACACTAACCCTAACCCTAACCCTATCCCTTAACCTAACCCAAACCCAAAACCTAACCCTCACCCTAACCCTAACCCTAAACCTAACCCTAACACTAATCCTAACCCAAACCCTAACCCTAACCCTAACCCTAAACCTAAACCTAACCCTAACCCTAACCCAACCCAAACCCAAACCCTAAACCTAACCCGAAACCTAACCCTAACCCAAACCCAAGCACTAACCCTAACCCTAACCCTAAACCTAACCCGAAACCTAACCCTAACGCTAAAACAAACCCTAACAATAATCCTAACCCTACCCCTAACCCTAACCCAAACCCAAACTCTAACACTAAAACTAACCCTAACCCTAAACCTTAACCTAACCCAAACACAAACCCTAAACCTAACCCTAACCGAAACCCTCACCCTAACCCTAATCCTAACCCTGACTCTCATCCTAACATTAACCCTAACACTTATCGTAACCCTAACCCAAACCCTAACCCTAATCCTACCTGTAAAGCTAACCCTAAAACAAATCCTAAACCTAACCCTAAAACTAACCCTAATCCTAATCCTAACCCTAACCCTAACCCATCCTTAACACTAACCCTAACCCTAATCCTAATCCTAACATTAACTCTAACCCTAACCCTAACCCTAACCCTAAACCTAACCCAAACCCAAACACTAACCCTAACCCTAAACCTAACCCAAACCCAAAGCCTAACCCTACCCCTAACCCTAAACCTAACCCAAACACAAAGCCTAAACCTAACCCTAAACCTAACCCTAACACAAACCCTAACCCTAAACCAAACCCAAAGCCTAACCTTAACCCTAACCCTAACCCTAACCCTAACCCTAACACTAAGCGTAAACCTAACCCAAACCCTAACCCTAATCCTACCTGTAAAGCCAACCCTAAAACAAATCCTAAACCTAACCCTAAACCTAACACTCACCCTAACCCTAACACTAACCCATCCTTAACCCTAACCCTAACCCTAATCCTAATCCTAACATTAACCCTAACACTAACCCTAACCCTAAACCTAAACCTAACCCAAACCCAAACCCTAACCCTAACCCTAAACCTAACCCAAAGCCAAAGCCTAACCCTAACCCTAACCCTAAACCTAACCCAAACCCAAAGCCTAAACCTAACACTAAACCTAACCCTAACACAAACCCTAACCCAAACCCAAAACCTAACCTTAACCCTAACCCTAACCCTTACCCTAACCCTAACCCTAATTCTAACATTAACCCAAACCCTAACATTAACCCTAACCCAAACCCTAACACTAATACTAAGTATAACGCTAACCCTAAACCAAATCCTAACCCAAACCCTAACCCTAACCCTAATCCTAACCCTAACCCTAACCTTAACCATAATCCTAAACCTAACCCTAAACCTAAACCAAAACCTAACCCTAACACTAATCGTAACATTAACCCTAACCCTAACCGTAACCTTAACCCTAACCCTAACCATAACCCAAACTCTAAACTTAACCCTAATCCTACCCCTAACCCAAAACCTAACCCTAACCATAACCCTAACCCTAACACAAACCCTAACCATAACCCTAACGCTAACTCTAAATCTAACCTTAACCCATACCCAAACCCTAACACTAACACTAACCCTAACCCTAACCCTATCCCTTAACCTAACCCAAACCCAAAACCTAACCCTCACCCTAACCCTAACCCTAAACCTAACCCTAACACTAATCCTAACCCAAACCCTAACCCTAACCCTAACCCTAAACCTAAACCTAACCCTAACCCTAACCCAACCCAAACCCAAACCCTAAACCTAACCCGAAACCTAACCCTAACCCAAACCCAAGCACTAACCCTAACCCTAACCCTAAACCTAACCCGAAACCTAACCCTAACGCTAAAACCACCCCTAACAATAATCCTAACCCTTCCCCTAACCCTAACCCAAACCCAAACTCTAACACTAAAACTAACCCTAACCCTAAACCTTAACCTAACCCAAACACAAACCCTAAACCTAACCCTAACCGAAACCCTCACCCTAACCCTAATCCTAACCCTGACTCTCATCCTAACATTAACCCTAACACTTATCGTAACCCTAACCCAAACCCTAACCCTAATCCTACCTGTAAAGCTAACCCTAAAACAAATCCTAAACCTAACCCTAAAACTAACCCTAATCCTAATGCTAACCCTAACCCTAACCCATCCTTAACACTAACGTTAACCCTAATCCTAATCCTAACATTAACTCTAACCCTAACCCTAACCCTAACCCTAAACCTAACCCAAACCCAAACACTAACCCTAACCCTAAACCTAACCCAAACCCAAAGCCTAACCCTACCCCTAACCCTAAACCTAACCCAAACACAAAGCCTAAACCTAACCCTAAACCTAACCCTAACACAAACCCTAACCCTAAACCAAACCCAAAGCCTAACCTTAACCCTAACCCTAACCCTAACCCTAACCCTAACCCTAACCCTAACCCTAACCCTAACCCTAATCCTAACATTATTCCAAACCCTAACATTAAACCTAACCCAAACCCTAACATTAATACTAAGTATAACGCTAACCCTAAACCAAATACTAACACAAACCCTAACCCTAACCCTAATCCTAACCCTAACCCTAACCTTAACCCTAATCCTAAACCTAACCCTAACACTAAACCAAACCCTAACCCTAACCCTAGCCCTAACCCTAATTGGAACATTATCTCTAACCCTAACCGTAAACTTATCTCTAACCCTAACCATAACCCCAACTCTAAACTTAACCCTAACCCTACCACTAACCCAAACCCTAACCCTAACACTAACCCTAACCCTAACACAAACCCTAACCGTAAACCTAACCCTAACTCTAAATCTAACCTTAACCCATACCCAAACACTTACACTAACACTAATCCTAACCCTATCCCTACCCTAACCAAAACCCAAAACCTAACCCTAATCTAACCCTAAACCTAAACCTAACCCTAACACTAACCCTATCCCAAACCCTAACCCTAACCCTAACCCTAACCCTAAACCTAACCCTAACCCTAACCCTAACCCAAACCCAAACCCTAAACCAAACACTAAACCTAACGCTAACCCAAAACCAAACACTAACCATAACCCTAACCCTAAACCTAACCCAAACCCAAACCCTAACCCTAATCCGTACCCCAATGAAACCCTAACCCTAAACCTAAACCTAACCCAAAACCAAACCCTAACCCTAACCCTAACCCTAACCCTAAAACTATCCCTAACCCAAACCCTAACCCTAACGCTAAACCTAACCCAAACCCTAAACCTAAGCCTAACCCTAACCCTAACCCTGACTCTCATCCTAACATTAACCCTAACACTAAGCGTAAACATAACCCAAACCCTAACCCGAATCCTACCTGTAAAGCTAACCCTAAAACAAATCCTAAACCTAATCCTAAACCTAACCCTAACCCTAATCGTACCCCTAACCCTAACCCACCCTTAACCCTAAACCTAACCCTAATCCTAATCCTAACATTAACCCTAACACTAACCCTAACCCTAACCCTAAACCTAAGAAAAACCCAAACACTACCCCTAACCCTAAACCTAACGCAAACCCAAAGCCTAACCCTAAACCTAAGCCTAAACCTAAACCAAACACGAAGCCTAAACGTAACCCTAAACCTAACCCTAACACAAACCCTAACCCTAACCCAAACCCAAAGCCTAAACTTAACCCTAACCCTAACCCTAACCCTAACCCTAATCCTAACATTAACCCAAACCCTAACATTAACCCTAACCCAAACCCTAACACTAATACTAAGTATAACGCTAACCCTAAACCAAATCCTAACCCAAACCCTAACCCTAACCCTAATCCTAACCCTAACCCTAACCTTAACCCTAATCCTAAACCTAACCCTAATTCTAACCCAAACCCTAACCCTAACACTAATCGTAACATTAACCCTAACCCTAACCGTAACCTTAACTCTAACCCTAACCCTAACCCTAACCCTAACCCTAACCCTAACCCTAACCCTAACCCTACCCCTAACCCAAACCATAACCCTAACCCTAACCCTAATCCTAACACAAACCCTAACCATAACCCTAACCCTAACTCTAAATCTAACCTTCACCCATACCCAAACCCTAACACTAACACTAACACTAACCCTATCTCTTACCCTAACCCAAACCCAAAACCTAACCCTAACCCTAAACCTAACCCTAAACCTAACCCTAACACTAACCCTAACCCAAACCCTCACCCTAACCCTAACCCTAAACCTAAACCTAACCCTAACCCTAAACCAAACCCAAACCATAAACCTAACCCTAACCCAAACCCAAACACTAATCCTAACCCTAACCCTAAACCTAACCCAAACCCTAACCCTAACCCTAACCCGTACCCAAATGAAACCCTAAACCTAAACCTAAACCTAACCCAAAACCAAACCCTAAACCTAACCCTAAACCTAAAAATAACCCAAACCCAAACCCTAGCCCTAACTCTAAACCTGACCCAAACCCTAACCCTAACCCTAACCCACATTAAACCCTAAGCTTAAACCTAAACCTAACCCAAACCCAAACCCAAACCCTTCCCCTAACCCTAACCCTAATCCTAACCCTAACACAAAACCTAACCCTAACGCTAAAACAAACCCTAACACTAATCCTAAACCTACACCTAACCCT
>JAJHUQ010000041.1:1720000-1722500 GCA_035773235.1 Eospalax fontanierii | reverse complement strand
CCCAAACCCTAACCCTAACGCTAAACCTAACCCAAACCCTAACCCTAACCCTGACTCTCATCCTAACATTAACCCTAACACTAAGCGTAACCCTAACCCAAACCCTAACCCTAATCCTACCTGTAAAGCCAACCCTAAAACAAATCCTAAACCTAACCCTAAACCTAACACTAAGCCTAACCCTAACACTAACCCATCCTTAACACTAACCCTAACCCTAATCCTAATCCTAACATTAACCCTAACCCTAACCCTAACCCTAAACCTAAACCTAACCCAAACCCAAACCCTAACCCTAACCCTAAACCTAAACCAAACCCAAAGCCTAACCCTAACCCTAACCCTAAACCTAACCCAAACCCAAAGCCTAAACCTAACACTAAACCTAACACTAACACAAACCCTAACCCTAACCCAAACTCAAAGCCTAACCTTAACCCTAACCCTAACCCTTACCCTAACCCTAACCCTAATCCTAACATTAACCCAAACCCTAATATTAACCCTAACCCAAACCCTTACACTAATACTAAGTATAACGCTAACCCTAAACCAAATCCTAACCCAAACCCTAACCCTAACCCTAATCATAACCCTAACCCTAACCTTAACCATAATCCTAAATCTAACCCTAAACCTAAACCAAAACCTAACCCTAACACTAATCGTAACATTAACCCTAATCCTAACCGTAACCTTAAACCTAACCCTAACCATAACCCAAACTCTAAACTTAACCCTAATCCTACCCCTAACCCAAACACTAACCCTAACCATAACCCTAACCCTAACACAAACCCTAACCATAACCCTAACGCTAACTCTAAATCTAAGCTTAACCCATACCCAAAACCTAACACTAACACTAACCCTAACCCTAACCCTATCCCTTACCCTAACCCAAACCCAAAACCTAACCCTCACCCTAACCCTAACACTAAACCTAACCCTAACACTAATCCTAACCCAAACCCTAACCCTAACCCTAACCCTAAACCTAAACCTAACCATAACCCTAACCCTAACCCCAACACAAACCCTAAACCTAACCTGAAACCTAACCCTAACCCAAACCCAAGCACTAACCCTAACCCTAACCCTAAACCTAACCCGAAACCTAACCCTAACGCTAAAACAAACCCTAACACTAATCCTAACCCTACCCCTAACCCTAACACAAACCCAAACTCTAACACTAAAACTAACCCTAACCCTAAATCTTAACCTAACCCAAACACAAACCCTAAACCTAACCCTAAACCTAAACTTTACCCTAACCCTAATCCTGACCCTAACCCAAACCCTAACCCTAACCCTAACCCTTACCCTAAACCTATCCCTAACCCAAACCCTAACCCTAACGCTAAACCTAACCCTAACCCTCACCCTAACCCTAATCCTAACCCTGACCCTCATCCTAACATTAACCCTAACCCTTATGGTAACCGTAACCCAAACCCTAACCCTAATCCTACCTGTAAAGCTAACCCTAAAACAAATAGTAAACCTAACCCTAAACCTAACCCTAATCCTAATCCTAACCCTAACCCTAACCCATCCTTAACACTAACCCTAACCCTAATCCTAATCCTAACATTAACCCTAACCCTAACCCTAACCCTAACCCTAAACCTAACCCAAACCCAAACACTAACCCTAACCCTAAACCTAACCAAAACCCAAAGCCCAACCCTAAGCTAACCCTAAACCTAACCCAAACACAAAGCCTAGACCTAACCCTAAACCTAACCCTAACACAAACGCTAACCCTAAACCAAACGCAAAGCCTAACCTTAACCCTAACCCTAACCCTAACCCTAACCCTAATCCTAACATTAACCCAAACCCTAACATTAACCCTAACCCAAACCCTAACACTAATACTAAGTATAACGCTAACCCTAAGCCAAATACTAACCCAAACCCTAACCCTAAACCTAATCCTAACCCTAACCCTAACCTTAACCCTAATCCTAAACCTAACCCTAACAATAAACCAAACCCTAACCCTAAAATTAACCCTAACCCTAATCGTAACATTAACCCTAACCCTAACCGTAACCTTAATTCTAACCTTAACCATAACCCAAACTCTAAACTTAACCCTAACCCTACCACTAACCCAAACCCTAACCCTAACACTAACCCTAACCCTAACACAAACCCTAACCGTAACCCTAACCCTAACTCTAAATCTAACCTTAACCCATACCCAAACCCTAACACTAACACTAACCCTAACCCTATCCCTTACCCTAACCCAAACCCAAAACCTAACCCTAACCCTAACCCTAACCCTAACCTAACCCTAATAATAACCCTAACCCAAACCCTAACCCTAACCCTAACCCTAACCCTAAGCCTAAACCTAACCCTAACCCTAACCCTAACCCAAACCCAAACCCTAAACCAAACAGTAAACCTAACGCTAACCCAAACCCAAACACTAACCCTAACCCTAACCCTAAACCTAACCCAAACCCTAACCCTAACCCTAATC
>JAJHUQ010000041.1:1665000-1717500 GCA_035773235.1 Eospalax fontanierii | reverse complement strand
AACCATAACCCTAACCCTAACCCTAAATCTAACCCTAACAATAACACAAAACCTAACCATAACCCTAACCCTAACCCTAACCCTAACCCTAACCCTAACCCAAAACCTAACCCTAACGCTAAAACAAACCCTAACACTAATCCTAACCCTACCCCTAACCCTAACCCAAACCCAAACTCTAACACTAACACTAACCCTAACCTTAAAACTTAACCTAACCCAAACACAAACTCTAACCCTAACCCTAAACCTAAACTTTACCCTAACCCTAACCCTAACCCTAACCCAAACCCTAACCCTAACGCGAAACCTAACCCAAACCCTAACACTAATACTAAGTATAACGCTAACCCTAAACCAAATACTAACCCAAACCCTAACCCTAACCCTAATCCTAACCCTAACCCTAACCTTAACCCTAATCCTAAACCTAACCCTAACACTAAAACAAACCCTAACCCTAACCCTAACCCTACATCTAACCCTAACAATAACACAAAACCTAACCATAACCCTAACCCTAACCCTAACTCTAACCTTAACCCATACCCAAACCCTAACACTAACACTAACCCTAACTCTAACCCTTACCCTAACCCAAACCCAACATCTAACCCTAACCCTAACCCTAAACCTAAATCTAACACTAACCCTAACCCACACCCTGACCCTAACCATAACCCTAAACCTAAACCTAAACCTAACCCACACCCTAACCATAACCCTAACCCATACCCAAATGAAACCCTAACACTAAACCTAAACCAAACCCAAACCCAAACCCTAAACCTAACCCTAAACCTAACCCTAACCGAAACCCAAACCCTATCCCTAACCCTAACCCTAAACCTAACCCAAACCCTAACCCTAACTCTAACCCTAACCCAAAATAAACCCTAACCCTAAACCTAAACCTAACCCAAACCCAAACCCTAACCCTAACCCTAACCCTAACCCTAACCCTAACACAAAACCTAACCCTAACACTAAAACAAACCCTAACACTAATCCTAACCCTACCCCTAACCCTAACCCAAACCCAAACTCTAACACTAACACTAACACTAACCCTAACCTTAAAACTTAACCTAACCCAAACACAAACCCTAACCCTAACCCTAAACCTAAACTTTACCCTAACCCTAACCCTAACCCTAAGCCAAATCCAAACCATAACCCTAACCCTAACCCTAACCCTAAATCTATCCCTAACCCAAACTCTAACCCTAACGCTAAACCTAACCCAAACCCTAACCCTAACCCTGACTCTCATCCTAACATTAACCCTAACACTAAGCGTAACCCTAACCCAAACACTAACCCTAATCCTATCTGTAACGCCAACCCTAAAACAAATCCTAAACCTAACCCTAAACCTAACACTAACCCTAACCCTAACACTAACCCATCCTTAACCCTAACCCTAACCCTAATCCTAATCCTAACATTAACCCTAACCCTAACCCTAAACCTAAAACTAAACCTAACCCAAACCCAAACCCTAACCCTAACCCTAAACCTAACCCACACCCAAAGCCTAACCCTAACCCTAACCCTAAACCTAACCCAAACCCAAAGCCTAAACCTAACACTAAACCTAACACTAACACAAACCCTAACCCTAACCCAAACCCAAAGCCTAACCTTAACCCTAACCCTAACCCTTACCCTAACCCTAACCCTAATCCTAACATTAACCCAAACCCTAACATTAACCCTAACCCAAACCCTAACACTAATACTAAGTATAACGCTAACCCTAAACCAAATCCTAACCCAAACCCTAACCCTAACCCTAATCCTAACCTTAACCCTAAGCTTAATGATAATCCTAAACCTAACCCTAAACATAAACCAAAACCTAACCCTAACAATAATCGTAACATTAACCCTAACCCTAACCCTAACCATAACCCAAACCCTAACCCTAACCCTAATCCTACCCCTAAACCAAACCCTAACCCTAACCATAACCCTAACCCTAACACAAACCCTAACCACAACCCTAACGCTAACTCTAAATCTTACCTTAACCCATACCCAAACCCTAACACTAACACTAACCCTAACCCTAACCCTATCCCTTACCCTAACCGAAACCGAGAACCTAACCCTCACCCTAATCCCTAACCCTAAACCTAACCCTAACACTAATCCTAACACAAACCCTAACCCTAACCCTAACCCTAAACCTAAACCTAAACCTAACCCTAACCCTAACCCTAACCCAAACCCAAACCCTAAACCTAACCCGAAACCTAACCCTAACCCAAACCCAAGCACTAACCCTAACCCTAACCCTAACCCTAACCCTAACCCAAACCCAAACTTTAACACTAAAACTAACCCTAACCCTAAACCTTAACCTAACCCAAACACAAACCCTAAACCTAACCCTAAACCTAAACTTTACCCTAACCCTAACCCTAACCCTAACCCAAACCCAAACCCTAACCCTAAAACTATCCCTAACCCAAATCCTAACCCTAACCCTAATCCTAACCCTGACTCTCATCCTAACATTAACCCTAACACTTATCGTAACCCTAACCCAAACCCTAACCCTAATCCTACCTGTAAAGCTAACCCTAAAACAAATCCTAAACCTAACCCTAAACCTAACCCTAACCCTAATCCTAACTCTAACCCTAACCCATCCTTAACCCTAACCCTAACCCTAATCCTAATCCTAACATTAACCCTAACCCTAACCCTAACTCTAACCCTAAAACTAAGAAAAACCCAAACACTAGCCCTAACCCTAAACCTAACCCAAACCCAAAGCCTAACCCTAACCCTAACCCTAAACCTAACCCAAACACGAAGCCTAAACCTAACCCTAAACCTAACCCTAACACAAACCCTAACCCTAAACCAAACCCAAAGCCTAACCTTAACCCTAACCCTAACCCTAACCCTAACCCTAAACCTAACCCTAATCCTAACATTAACCCAAACCCTAACATTAACCCTAACCCAAACCCTAACACTAATACTAAGTATAATGCTAACCCTAAACCAAATCCTAACCCAAACCCTAACCCTAACCCTAATCCTAACCCTAACCCTAACCCTAACCCTAACCCTAAACCAAACCCTAACCCTAACCCTAACCCTAATCATAACATTAACCCTAACCCTAACCGTAACCTTAACTCTAACCCTAACCATAACCCAAACTCTAAACTTTACCCTAACCCTACCCCTAACCCAAACCATAACCCTAACCCTAACCATAACCCTAACACAAACCCTAACCATAACCCTAACCCTAACTCTAAATCTAACCTTCACCCATACCCAAACACTAACACTAACACTAACCCTAACCCTATCCATTACCCTAACCCAAACCCAAAACCTAACCCTAACCCTAACCCTAACCCTAAACCTCACCCTAACACTAACCCTAACCCAAACTCTAACCCTAACCCTAACCCTAAACCCTAACCCTAACCCTGACCCTAACCATAACCCAAACCTAAACTTAACTCTAACCCAAACCCAAACACTAATTCTAACCCTAACCCTAAACCTAACCCAAACCCTAACACTAACCCTAACCCGCTACCAAATGAAACCCTAAATCTAAACCTAAACCTAATCCAAAACCAAACCCTAAACCTAACCCTAAACCTAACAATAACCCAAACCCCAACCCTAACCCTAACCCTAAAACTAACCCGAACCCTAACCATAACCCTAACCCAAATTAAACCCTAACCCTAAACCTAAACCTAACCCAAACCCAAACCCTTCGCCTAACCCTAACCCTAATCCTAACCCTAACACAAAACCTAACCCTAACGCTAAAACAAAACTTAACACTAATCCTAACCCTACACCTAACCCTAACCCTAACCCTAACACTAACCCTAACCCTAACCCTAACCCTAACCCTAACCCAAAATCAAACTCTAACACTAACACTAACCCTAACCCTAAACCTTAACCTAACCCAAACACAAACCCTAACCCTATCCCTAAACCTAAACTTTACCCTAACTCTAACCCTAAACCTAACCCTAAACCAAACCGAAACCATAACCATAACCCAAACCCTAAACCTAAACCTAACAAAAACACTAACACTAACCCTAAACCAAACCCTAACCCTAATCCTAACCCTAAACCAAACCAAAACCATAACCATAACCCAAAACCTAAACCTAAACCTAACACAAACCCTAACCCTAAACCTAACACTAACCCTAACCCAAAACCAAACCCTAACCCTAAACCAAACCCTAACCCTAACCCAAACCCTAACCATAACCCTAACCCTAACCCAAATGCTAACCCTAAGCCTAACCCTAACGAAAAACCAAACCCTAACCCTAACCCTAAACCTGACCCTAACCCAAACCCAAACCCTAACCCTAAACCTAACCCAAACCCTAACCCTAACCCTAATCCTAACCATAACCCTAACCCTAATCCTAACATTAACCCTAAACCTAACCCTAAACATAACCCAAATCCTAAACCTAATCCTTATTATAACCTTAATCCTAACACAAATCCGAACCCTAAACCTAACCCTAACCCTAACCCTAACCCAAACCCAAACACTAACCCTAAAGCTAACCCTAACCCAAAACCTAACACTAAACCTAATCCTAACCCTAACCCTAACACTAACCCTAACCCTAAACCTAACCCAAGCAATAACCCTAAACGTAACCCTAACCCTAACCCAAACCCTAACCCTAATCCTAAACCTAATCCTAACCCTAACCCTAACCCTAACCCTAACCCTAATCCTAAACCTAACCCAAACCCTAACCCTAAACGTAACCCTTACTCTTACTCTAACACTCACCCTAAACCTATTCCTAACCATAAACCTAACCCTAACACAAACCTTACCCTACCCCTAACCCTAAACCTAACCCTAATCCAAACATTAACCCCAACCCTATCACTAACTGAAACCCTAAACCTAATCCTAACTACAACCCTAACACTAAACCAACTACTAAGACTACCCCCAAACTTAACCAAACACTAACGCTAACCCTATCCGTCACCCTAACCCTAACCCTAAAACTAATACTAAATCTAACACTAAACCTAACCCTAACCCAAACCCAACCCTAACCCTAACCCTAACCCCTAACACTAACCCTAACCAAAAACATAACAGTAACCCTAAACCATTCCCTAACACTAACCGTAACCCTAACCCTAAACCTAATCCTAACCCTAACACTAACACTAACCCTAACCCTAAACCTAACCCAAACAATAACCCTAAACATAACCTTACCCTAACCCAAACCCTAACCCTTACTGTAACCTAACCCTACCCCTAACCCTAACCCTAACCCTAATCCTAAACCTAACCCAAACCCTAACCCTAAACGTAACCCTTACCCTTACTCTAACCCTAACCCTAAACCTAACCTTAAACATAAACCTAAAACTAACACAAACCCGTACCCTAACCCTATCCCTAACCCTAACCCTAACCCTAACCCTAATCCTAACATTAACCCTAACCCTATCCCTAACCGAATCCCTAACCCTAATCCTAACTGTAACCCTAACCCTAAACCAAATACTAACCCTAACCCTAAACCTAACCCAAACACTAACCGTAACCCTAGCCCTAAAACTAATACTAAATCTAACACTAAACCTAACCCTAACCCAAACCCAACCCTAAACCTAACCCTAACCCCTAACACTAACACTAACCAAAAACATAAGAGTAACCGTAAATCATTCTGTAACACTAACCGTAACCCTAAACCTAACCCTAACCCAAACCCAAACCCTAACACTAACCCTAACCCTAACCCTTACCATAACCCAAAACCAAACCCTAACCCTAACCCAAACCCTAACCCTAAACCTAACCCTAACACTAATCCTAACCCAAACCCTAACCCTAACCCTAACCCTAAACCTAAACCTAAACCTAACCCAAACCCTAACCATAACCCTAACCCTAAACCAAATGAAACCCTAAACCTAAACCTAAACCTAAGCCAAACCCAAACCCTAAACCTAACCCTAAATGTAACCCTACCCCAAACCCAAACCCTTAACCTAAACCTAACACAAAACCTAACCCTAACCCAAAACCAAACCCTAACCCTAAACCAAACCATAACCCTAACCCAAACCCTAACCATAACCATAACCCTAACCCTAACCCTAAACCGAACCCTAACACTAACCCTAACCCAAACCCTAACCCTAACCCTAACCCTAACCCTAAACCTAAACCTAAACCTAACCCAAACCCTAACCATAACCCTAACCCTAAACCACATGAAACCCTTAACATAAACCTAAACCTATCCCAAACCCAACCCCTAACCCTAACCCTAAACCTAACCCTAACCCAAACCCAAACCCTAAACCTAAACCTAACACAAACCCTAACCCTAACCCTAACCCTAATCCAAACCGTAACCCTAAACCAAAACCTAACCCTAACCCAAACCCTAACCTTAACCCTAACCCTAACACAAATGCTACCCATAAGCCTAACCCTAAAGAAAAACCAAACCCTAACCCTAACCCTAAACCTGACCCTAACTCAAACCCAAACCCAAACCCTAAACCTAAACCAAACACTAACCGTAAACCTAATCCTAACCATAACCATAACCCTAATCCAAACCGTAGCCCTACCAATAACCCTAACCCTAATCCTAACATTAACCCTAAACCTAACCCTAAACATAACCCAAATCCTAAACCTAATCCTAATTACAACCCTAATCCTAACACAAGTCCTAACCCTAACCCTAACCCTAACCCTAACCCTAACCCAAACCCTAACCCTAAACCTATCCCTAACCCAAACCCTAACCCTAACGCTAAACCTAACCGAAACCCTAACCCTAACCCTGACTCTCATCCTAACATTAACCCTAACACTAAGCGTAACCCTAACCCAAACCCTAACCCTAATCCTACCTGTAAAGCCAACCCTAAAACAAATCCTAAACCTAACCCTAAACCTAACCCTAACCCTAACCCTAACCCTGACTCTCATCCTAACATTAACCCTAACACTAAGCGTAACCCTAACCCTAACCCTAACCCTAATCAATCCTTAACCCTAAACCTAACCCTAATCCTAATCCTAACATTAACCCTAACCCTAACCCTAACCCTAAACCTAAACCTAACCCAAACCCAAAACCTAACCCTAACCCTAACCTAACACAAAACCAAAGCCTAACCCTAACCCTAACCCTAAACCTAAACCAAACCCAAACCCTAAACCTAACACTAAACCTAACACTAACACAAACCCTAACCCTAACCCAAACCCAAAGCCTAACCTTAACCCTAACCCTAACCCTTACCCTAACCCTAACCCTAATCCTAATATTAACCCAAACCCTAATAATAACCCTAACCCAAACCCTAACACTAATACTAAGTATAACGCTAACCCTAAACCAAATCCTAACCCAAACCCTAACCCTAACCCTAATCCTAACCCTAACCCTAACCTTAACCATAATCCTAAACCTAACCCTAAACCTAAACCAAAACCTAACCCTAAGACTAACCGTAACATTAACCCTAACCCTAACCGTAACCTTAACCCTAACCCTAACCATAACCCAAACTCTAAACTTAACCCTAATCCTACCCCTAACCCAAACCCTAACCCTAACCATAACCCTAACCCTAACACAAACCCTAACCATAACCCTAACGCTAACTCTAAATCTAACCTTAACCCATACCCAAACCCTAACACTAACACTAACCCTTACCCTAACCCTAACCCTATCCCTTACCCTAACCCAAACCCAAAACCTAACCCTAACCCTAACCCTAACCCTAAACCTAACCCTAACACTAACCCTAACCCAAACTCTAACCCTAACCCTAACCCTAAACCTAAACCTAACCCTAACCCTAACCCAAACCCAAACCCTAAACCTAACCCTAAACCTAACCCTAACCCAAACCCAAACCCAAACCCTAACCCTAACCCTAAACCTAACCCAAACCCTAACCCTAACCCTAACCCAAATTAAACCCTAACCCTAAACCTAAACCTAACCCAAACCCAAACCCTTCCCCTAACCCTAACCCTAATCCTAACCCTAACACAAAACCTAACCCTAACGCTAAAACAAACCCTAACACTAGTCCTAACCCTACACCTAACCCTAACCCTAACCCTAACCCTAACCCTAACCCTAACCCTAACCAAAACCCAACCTCTAACACTAACACTAACCCTAACCCTAAACCTTTACCGAGCCCAAGCACAAACCCTAACCCTAACCCTAAACCTAAACTTTACCCTAACCCTAACCCTAACCCTAACCCTAAACCAAACCGAAACCATAACCATAACCCAAACCCTAAACCTAAACCTAACACAAACCCTAACACTAACCCTAAACCAAACCCTAACCCTAATCCTAACCCTAAACCAAACCAAAACCATAACCATAACCCAAACCCTAAACCTAAACCTAACACAAACCCTAACCCTAAACCTAACCCTAACCCTAACCCAAAACCAAACCTAACCCTAAACCAAACCCTAACCCTAACCCAAACCCTAACCATAACCCTAACCCTAACCCAAATGCTAACCCTAAGCCTAACCCTAACGAAAAACCCAACCCTAACCCTAACCGTAAAACTGACCCTAACCCAAACCCAAACCCTAACTCTAAACCTAACCCAAACCCTAACCCTAACCCTAATCCTAAACAAAACCCTAACCCTAATCCAAACCGTAACCCTAACAGTAACCCTAACCCTAATCCTAACATTAACCCTAATCCTAACCCTAAACATAACCCAAATCCTAAACCTAATCCTAATTATATCCCTAATCCTAACACAAATCCTAACCATAAACCTAACCCTAACACTAACCCTAACCCAAACCCAAACACTAACCCTAAAGCTAACCCTAACCCAAACCCTAACACTAAACCTAATCCTAACCCTAACCCTAACACTAACCCTAACCCTAAACCTAACCCAAGCAATAACCCTAAACGTAAACCTTACCCTAACCCAAACCCTAACCCTAATCCTAAACCTAATCCTAACCCTAACCCTAACCCTAACCCTAACCCTAACCGTAATCCTAAACCTAACCCAAACCCTAACCCTAAACGTAACCCTTACTCTTACTCTAACCCTAACCCTAAACCTAACCCTAACCATAAACCTAACCCTAACACAAACGCTTACCCTAACCCTAACCCTAACCCTAACCCTAATCCAAACATTAACCCTAACCCTATCACTAACTGAAACCCTAACCCTAATCCTAACTATAACCCTAACCCTAAACCAAATACTAAGCCTAACCCTAAACCTAACCCAAACACTAACCCTAACCCTAACCCTAACCCGAAAACTAATACTAAATCTAACACTAAACCTAACCCTAACCCAAACCCAACCCTAACCCTAACCCTAACCCCTAACACTAACCCTAACCAAAAACATAACAGGAACCCTAAACCATTCCCTAACACTAACCGTAACCCTAACCCTAACCCTAACCCTAACCCTAACCCTAACCCTAACCCTAACCCAAACTCAAACCCTAACCCTAAAGCTAACCCTTACCCAAACCCTAACCCTAAACCTAATCCTAACCCTAACCCTAACACTAACCCTAACCCTAAACCTAACCCAAACAATAACCCTAAACGTAACCTTACCCTAACCGAAACCCTAACCCTAACTGTAAACCTAACCCTAACCCTAACCCTAACCCTAACAATAATCCTAAACCTAACCCAAACCCTAACCCTAAACGTAACCCTTACCCTTACTCTAACCCTAACCCTAAACCTAACCTTAACCATAAACCTAAAATTAACACAAACACTTACCCTAACCCTATCCCTAACCCTAACCCTAACCCTAATCCTAACATTAACCCTAACCCTATCCCTAACCGAAACCCTAACCCTAATCCTAACTGTAACCCTAACCCTAAACCAAATACTAACCCTAACCCTAAACCTAACCCAAACACTAACCGTAACCCTAACCCTAAAACTAATCCTAAATCTAACACTAAACCTAACCCTAACCCAAACCCAACCCTAACCCTAACCCTAACCCCTAACACTAACACTAACCAAAAACATAAGAGTAACCGTAAATCATTCTGTAACACTAACCGTAACCCTAACCCTAACCCTAACCCTAACCCTAACCCAAACCCAAACCCTAACACAAACCCTAACCCTAACCCTTACCATAACCCAAAACAAAACCCTAACCCTAACCCAAACACTAACCCTAAACCTAACCCTAACACTAACCCTAACCCAAACCCTAACCCTATCCCTAACCCTAAACCTAAACCTAAACCTAACCCAAACCCTAAACATAACCCTAACCCTAAACCAAATGAAACCCTAAACCTAAACCTAAACCTAACCCAAACCGTAACCCTAACCCTACTCCTAAATGTAACCCTAACCCAATCCCAAACCCTAAACCTAAACCTAACACAAACCCTAACCCTAAACCTAACCCAAACCCTAACCCTAACCCTAAACCAAACCATAACCCTAACCCAAACCCTAACCATAACCATAACCCTAACACAAATGCTAACCATAAGCCTAACCCTAACGAAAAACCAAACTCTAACCCTAACCCTAAACCTGACACTAACTCAAACCCAAACCCTAACCCTAAACCTAACCCAAACCCTAACCCTAACCCTAATCCTAACCATAACCCTAACCCTAATCCAAACCGTAACCCTAACAGTAACCCTAACCCTAATCCTAACATTAACCCTAAACCTAACCCTAAACATAACCCAAATCCTAAACCTAATCCTAATTATAACCCTAATCCTAACACAAATCCTAACCCTAACCCTAAGCCTAACCCTAACCCTAAAACTATCTCTAGCCCAAAACCTAACCCTAACGCTAAACCTAACCCAAACCCTTACCTTAACCCTGACTCTCATCCTAACATTAACCCTAACACTAAGCGTAACCCTAACCCAAACCCTAACCCTAATCCTACTTGTAAAGGCAACCCTAAAACAAATCCTAAACCTAACCCTAAACCTAAGAGTAACCCTAACCCTAACCCTAACCCATCCTTAACCCTAACCCTAACCCTAATCCTAATCCTAACATTAACCCTAACCCTAACCCCAACCCTAAACCTAAACCTAACCCAAACCCAAACCCTAACCCTAACCCTAAACCTAACCCAAACCCAAAGCCTAACCCTAACCCTAAACCTAAACCTAACCCAAACCCAAAGCCTAAACCTAACACTAAACCTAACCCTAACACAAACCCTAATCCTAACCCAAACCCAAAGCCTAACCTTAACCCTAACCCTAACCCTTACCCTAACCCTAACCCTAATCCTAACATTAACCCAAACCCTAATATTAACCCTAACCCAAACACTAACACTAATATTAAGTATAACGCAAACCCTATACCAAATCCTATCCCAAACCCTAACCCTAACCTTAACGCTAACCTTAACCATAATCCTAAACCTAACCCTAAACCTAAACCAAAACCTAACCCTAACACTAATCGTAACATTAACCCTAACCCTAACCGTAACCTTAACCCTTACCCTAACCATAACCCAAACTGTATACTTAACCCTAATCCGACCCCCAACCCAAACCCTAACCCTAACCAAAACCCTAACCCTAACACAAACGCTAACCATAACCCTAACGCTAACTCTAAATCTAACCTTAACCCATACCCAAACCCTAACACTAACACTAACCCTAACCCTAACCCTATCCCTTACCCTAACCCAAACCCAAAACCTAACCCTCACCCTAACCCTAACCCTAAACCTAACCCTAACACTAATCCTAACCCAAACCCTAACCCTAACCCTAACCCTAAACCTAAACCTAACACTAACCCTAACCCTAACCCAAACCCAAACCCTAAACCTAACCCTAAACCTAACCCTAACCCAAACCCAAGCACTAACCCTAACCCTAACCCTAAACCTAACCCGAAACCTAACCCTAACGTTAAAACAAACCCTAACACTAATCCTAACCCTACCCCTAAACCTGACCCAAACCCAAACTCTAACACTAAAACTAACCCTAACACTAAACCTTAACCGAACCCAAACACAAACCCTAAACCTAACCCTAACCCTAATCCTAACACTAACCCTAACCCAAAAACTAACCCTAACAATAACCCAAACCCTAACCCTAACCCTAAACCTAACCCTAACCCTAACCCTAACCTTAACCCAAACACTAACCCAAACCCTAACCCAAACCCTATCCCTAAACCTAACCGTAACCCTAACTCAAACTCTAACCCTAACTCTAACCCTAACTCAAAACCTAAACCTAACCCTAATCCAAACCCTAACACAAACCCTAACAATAACCCTAAACCTAACCCTATTCCTAACACTAACCCTAACCCTAACCCTAACCCTAACCCTATTCCTAACCCTAACCCTAAACCCTTACCCTAACCAATACCCTAAAAATAACCCTCACGCTAACCCTAACCCTAACCCAAACCCTAACACTAACCCTAACCCTAACCCAAACCCTAACCCTAACCCTAACCCTAACCCTAACCCAAACCAAAACCCTAACCCTAACTCTAATCGTAACCCTAACCCTAATCAAAATCCTAACATTAACCCTAACCCTAACCCTAATCCTATTCCTAACCTTAACCCTAAACCTAACTTTAACCCAAAACCTAACCGTAAATCTAACCCAAACCTAACCCTAACTCAAACCCTAACCCTAAGACAAACCCTAACCCTACCACTAACCCTAACCCAAACCCTAACCCTAACACTAACACTTACCCTAAGACTAACCCAAAACCTAACCCTAAACCTAACCGAAACCAAAAGCCTAACCCTAAGTCTAATCCTAACCCTAACCCTAATCCTAACCCTAACCCTAACAATAACCCAAACCCTAAACCAAACCCTAATCCTAACTCTAACCCTAACCCTAATCGTAACCCTAAACCTAACCCTAACCCACACCCAACCCCTAACTCTAACCCTAACCCTAACCGAAACCCTAACTCAAACCCTAACCCTAACCCTAACCCAAACCCTAACCCTAAACCTAACCCTTAACCTTTTCCTAACCCTAACACAAATCCTAACAATAATCCTAACCCTAACCCTATTCCTAAACCTAACCCTAACCCTAACCCTAACCCTAATCCTAATCCTAACCCTAACCCAAAAACTAACCCTAACCCTAACCCAAACCCTAACACTAACACTAATCCTAATCCCAGCCCTAACGCTAACCCTAACTCAAACCCTAACCCTAACCCAAACCCTAACCCTAACACTAACCATAAACCTAATCCTAAACCTAACACTAACCCTAACCCTAACCCTAACCCTAACCCTAACCCTAACCCTAACTCTAACCCTAACCCAAACCCTAACACTTAACCAAACCCTAAACCTAAACCTAACCCTAACCCTAATCCTAACCCTAACCCTAACCCAAAAACTAACCCTAACTCGAACCCAAAGCCAAACCCTAATCCTAACCCTAACGCTAACCCAAACCCTAAACCTAACCCTATTCCTAACCCTAACCCTAAACCTAACATTAACCCAAACCCTAACCCAAAACCTAACCCTAACCCTAACCCTAACTCAAACTCTAACCCTAACTCGAACCCTAACCCTAACCCAAACACTAACCCAAACCCTAACAATCACCCTAACCCTATTCCTAACACTAACCCTAACCCTAAACGTAACCCTATTCCTAACCCTAACCCTAAACCCTAACTCTAACCAATACCCTAAACATAACCTTCACGAAAACCCTAACCCTAACCCAAACCCTAAACCTAACCAAAAACCTAAACCTAACCCTAACCCTAACCCTAACCCAAACACAAAACCTAACACAAACCTAACCCTAACACTAACCCAAATCCTAGCCCTAACATTAACGCAAACCAAAACCCTAAACCTAACTCTAATCCTAACCCTTACCCTAATCAAAACCCTAACATTAAACCTAACCCTAAACCTAACCCAAAACCTAAACCTAACCCTAATCCTAAACCTAACCCTATCCCTAAACCAAACCCTAACCCTAACCGTAACACAAACTCATCCCCTAACCCTAACCCTAACCCAAACCCGAACCGTAACCCTAAACCTAACTCAAACCCTAACCCTAACCCTAACCCAAACCCTAACCCTAAACCTAACCCTAACCCTTATTCTAACCCTAAACCTAACCCAAAAAATAACACTAACCCTAAACCAAACCCTAACCCTAACCCTAACCCTAAACCTAACCCAAACCCTTACCCAAACCCTAAACCTAAACCTAACCCTAACCTTAATCCTAAACCTAACCCTAACCCAAAAACTAACCCTAACCCGAACCCTAACCCAAACCCTAATCCTAACCCTAACCCTAACCCAAACCCTAACCCTAACCCTATTCCTAACCATAACCCTAAACCTAACATTAACCCAAACCCTAACCCAAACCCTAACCCTAAACCCTAACCCAAACCCTATCCATAACCCTTACCCTAACCCTAACTCAAACTCTAACCCTAACTCTAACCCTAACCCAAAACCTAAACCTAACCCTAATCCAAACCCTAACCCAAACCCTAACAATAACCCTAACCCTAAACCTAACCCTAACCCTAACCCTAAACCTATTCCTAACACTAACCCTAACTCTAACCCTAACCATAACTCTATTCCTAACCCTAACCCTAAACTCTAACCCTAACGAATACCCTAAACATAACCCTCACCCTAACCCTAACCCTAACCCAAAACCTAACCCTAACGCTAACCCTAACAAAAACCCTAACCCTAAACCTAACCCAAAAACTAACCCTAACTCGAACCCTAACCCAAACCCTAATCCTAACCCTAACCCTAACCCAAACCCTAACCCTAACCCTAACCCTAACCCTAACCCAAAACCTAACCCTAACCCTAACCCTAACCCTAACCCAAACCCTAACCCAAATCCTAACCCAAATCCTAACCCTAACCCTAACCCTAACCCTAACCCTAACCCTAACCCTAACCCTAACCCTAACTCAAACACTAACCCTAACCCTAACCCAAACCCTAACCCTAAACCTAACCCTAACCCTTATCCTAACCCTAAACCTAACCCAAAAAATAACACTAACCCTAAACCAAACCCTAACCCTAACCCTAACCCTAACACTTACCCAAACCCTAACCCTAAACCTAACCCTAATCTAACCCTAACCCTAACCCTAACCCACAAACAAACCCTAACTCGAACCCTAACACAAACCCTAATCCTAACCCTAACTCTAAACCAAACCCTAACCCTAACCCTAACCCTAACCCTTACCCAAACCCTAAACCTAAACCTAACCCTAATCTAATCCTAACCGTAACCCTAACCCTAAACTTAAACCTAACTCAAACTCTAACCCTAACTCGAACCCTAACCCTAACCCAAACACTAACCCAAACCCTAACAATAACCCTAACACTATTCTTAACACTAACCCTATCCCTAACCCTAACCCTAACCCTAACCCTATTCCTAACCCTAACCCTAACCCTAACCCTAACCCTAACCCTAACCCTAACATTAACCCAAACCAAAACCCTAAACCTAAGTCTAATCCTAACCCTAATCCTAATCAAAACCCTAACATTAAACCTAACCCTAACCCTAACCCAAAACCTAAACCTAACCCTAATCCTAACCCTAACCCTAACCCTAATCCTAACCCTAACCCTAACCATAACACAAACCCAACCCCTAACCCTAACCCTAACCCTAACCCAAACCCTAACCCTAACCCTAAACCTAACCAAAAACCTAAACCTAACCCTAACCCTAACCCTAACCCAAACCCTTACCCTAAACCTAAACCTAACCCTTATCCTAACCCTAAACCTAACAAAAAAAATAACACTAACCCTAAAAAAAACGCTAACCCTAAGCCTAACCCTAACCCTAACCAAAACCCTAAACCTTACCCAAACCCTAAACCTAACTCTAATCCTAACCCTAACCCTAATGAAAACCCTAACATTAAACCTAACCCTAAACCTAACCCAAAACCTAAACCTAACCCTAATCCTAACCCTAAACCAAACACTAATCCTAACCCTAACCCTAACCCAAACCCTAACCCTAACCCTATTCCTAACCATAACCCTAAACCTAACCTTAACCCAAACACTAACCCAAACCCTAACCCCAACCCTATCCCTAAACCTAACCCTAACCCTAACTCAAACTCTAACCCTAGCTCTAACCCTAACTCAAAACCTAAACCTAACCCTAATCCAAACCCTAACACAAACCCTAAAAATAACCCTAAACCTAACCCTATTCCTAACACTAACCCTAACCCTAACCCTAACCCTAACCCTATTCCTAACCCTAACCCTAAACCCTTACCCTAACCAATACCCTAAACATAACCCTCACGCTAACCCTAACCCTAACCCAAACCCTAACACTAACCCTAACCCTTACCCAAACCCTAAACCTAACTCTAATCCTAACCCTAACCCTAATGAAAACCCTAACATTAAACCTAACCCTAACGCTAACCCAAACCCTAAACCTAACCCTATTCCTAACCCTAACCCTAAACCTAACCTTAACCCAAACCCTAACCCAAAACCTAACCCTAACCCTAACCCTAACTCAAACTCTAACCCTAACTCGAACCCTAACCCTAACGCAAACACTAACCCAAACCCTAACAATAACCCTAACCCTATTCCTAACACTAACCCTAACCCTAAACGTAACCCTATTGCTAACCCTAACCCTAACCCTAACCCTAACCCTAACCCTAACCCTAAACCCTAACCCTAACCAATACCCTAAACATAACCTTCACGAAAACCCTAACCCTAACCCAAACCCTAAACCTAACCAAAAACCTAAACCTAACCCTAAACCTAACCCTAACCCAAACCCAAACCGTAACACTAACCCTAACCCTAACACTAACCCAAATCCTAACCCTAACATTAGCCCAAACCAAAACCCTAAACCTAACTCTAATCCTAACCCTAACCCTAATCAAAACCCTAACATTAAACCTAACCCTAAACCTAACCCAAAACCTAAACCTAACCCTAATCCTAAACCTAACCCTATCCCTAATCCAAACCCTAACCCTAACCGTAACACAAACTCATCCCCTAACCCTAACCCTAACCCAAACCCTAACCGTAACCCTAACCCTAACTCAAACCCTAACCCTAACCCTAAACCAAACCCTAACCCTAAACCTAACCCTAACCCTTATTCTAACCCTAAACCTAACCCAAAAAATAACACTAACCCTAAACCAAACCCTAACACTAACCCTAACCCTAAACCTAACCCAAACCCTAACCCTTACCCAAACCCTAAACCTAAACCTAACCCTAACCTTAATCCTAAACCTAACCCTAACCCAAAAACTAACCCTAACCCGAACCCTAACCCTAACCCTAATCCTAACCCTAACCCTAACCGAAACCCTAACGCTAACCCTATTCCTAACCATAACCCTAAACCTAACCTTAACCCAAACCCTAACCCAAACCCTAACCCTAAACCCTAACCCAAACCCTTACCCAAACCCTAAACCTAAACCTAACCCTTACCCTAACCCTAACTCAAACTCTAACCCTAACTCTAACCCTAACCCAAAACCTAAACCTAACCCTAATCCAAACCCTAACCCAAACCCTAACAATAACCCTAAACCTAAACCTATTCCTAACACTAACCCTAACTCTAACCCTAACCCTAACTCTATTCCTAACCCTAACCCTAAACCCTAACCCTAACGAATACCCTAAACATAACCCTCACCCTAACCCTAACCCTAACCCAAAACCTAACCCTAACGCTAACCCTAACAAAAACCCTAACCCTAAACCTAAACCTAACCCAAAAACTAACCCTAACTCGAACCCTAACCCAAACCCTAATCCTAACCCTAACCCTAACCCAAACCCTAACCCTAACCCTATTCCTAACATTAACCCTAAACCTAAACTTAACCCAAACCCTAACCCAAACCCTAACCCTAACCCTAACCCTAACCCTAACCAAAACCCTAACACTAACCCTAACCCTAACCCTGACGCAAACCCTAACCCAAATCCTAACCCAAATCATAACCCTAACCTTAACCCTAACCCTAACCCTAACCCTAACTCAAACACTATCCCTAACCCTAACCCAAACCCTAACCCTAAACCTAACCCTAACCCTTATCCTAACCCTAAACCTAACCCAAAAAATAACACTAACCCTAAACCAAAGCCTAACCCTAACCCTAACCCTAACCCTTACCAAACCCTAAACCTAAACCTAACCCTAATCTAACCCTAAACCTAACCCTAACCCAAAAACAAACCCTAACTCGAACCCTAACACAAACCATAATCCTAACCCTAACCCTAAACCAAACCCTAACCCTAACCCTAACCCTAACCCTTACCCAAACCCTAAACCTAAACCTAACCCTAACCCTAACCCTAACCCTAACCCTAAATCAAACACTAACCCTAACCCTAACCCTAACCCAAACCCTAACCCTAACCCTTATCCTAACCCTAAACCTAACCCAAAAAATAACACTAACCCTAAACCAAACCCTAACCCTAACCCTAACCCTAACCCTTACCCAAACCCTAAACCTAAACCTAACCCTAATCTAACCCTAACCATAACCCTAACCCAAAAACAAACCCTAACTCGAACCCTAACACAAACCCTAATCCTAACCCTAACTCTAAACCAAACCCTAACCCTAACCCTAACCCTAACCCTTACCCAAAACCTAAACCTAAACCTAACCCTAATCTAATCCTAACCCTAACCCTAACCCTAAACTTAAACCTAACTCAAACTCTAACCCTAACTCGAACCCTAACCCTAACACAAACACTAACCCAAACCCTAACAATAACCCTAACACTATTCTTAACACTAACCCTATCCCTAACCCTAACCCTAACCCTAACCCTATTCCTAACCCTAACCCTAAACCCTAACCCTAACCAATACCCTAAACATAACCTTCACGCTAACACTAACCCTACCCCAAACCCTAACCCTAACCCTAAACCTAACCCTAACTCAAACTCTAACCCTAACTCTAACCCTAACCCTAACTCTATTCCTAACCCTAACCCTAAACCCTAACCCTAACGAATACCCTAAACATAACCCTCACCCTAACCCTAACCCTAACCAAAAACCTAACCCTAACGCTAACCCTAATAAAAACCCTAACCCTAAACCTAAACCTAACCCTTACCCAAACCCTAAACCTAAACCTAACCCTAACCCTAACCCTAACCCTAACCCTAACCCTAACTCAAACACTAACCCTAACCCTAACCCTAACCCAAACCCTAACCCTAACCCTTATCCTAACCCTAAACCTAACCCAAAAAATAACACTAACCCTAAACCAAACCCTAACCCTAACCCTAACCCTAACCCTTACCCAAACCCTAAACCTAAACCTAACCCTAATCTAACCCTAACCATAACCCTAACACAAAAACAAACCCTAACTCGAACCCTAACACAAACCCTAATCCTAACCCTAACTCTAAACCAAACCCTAACCCTAACCCTAACCCTAACCCTTACCCAAAACCTAAACCTAAACCTAACCCTAATCTAATCCTAACCCTAACCCTAACCCTAAACTTAAACCTAACTCAAACTCTAACCCTAACTCGAACCCTAACCCTAACACAAACACTAACCCAAACCCTAACAATAACCCTAACACTATTCTTAACACTAACCCTATCCCTAACCCTAACCCTAACCCTAACCCTATTCCTAACCCTAACCCTAAACCCTAACCCTAACCAATACCCTAAACATAACCTTCACGCTAACACTAACCCTAACCCAAACCCTAACCCTAACCCTAAACCTAACCAAAAACCTAAACCTAACCCTAACCCTAACGCTAACCCAAACCCTAACCCTAACACTAACCCAAATCCTAACCCTAACATTAACCCAAACCAAAACCCTAAACCTAACTCTAATCCTAACCCTAACCCTAATCAAAACCCTAACATTAAACCTAACCCTAACCCTAACCCAAAACCTAAACCTAACCCTAATCCTAACCCTAACCCTAACCCTAATCCTAACCCTAACCCTAACCATAACACAAACTCAACCCCTAACCCTAACCCTAAATCTAACCCAAACCCTAACACTAAACCTAACCCTAACTCAAACCCTAACCCTAACCCTAACCCTCACCCAAACCCTAACCCTAAATCTAACCCTAACCCTAATCCTAACACTAACCCTAACCCAAAAACTAACCCTAACAATAACCCAAACCCTAACCCTAACCCTAAACCTAACCCTAACCCTAACCCTAACCTTAACCCAAACACTAACCCAAACCCTAACCCAAACCCTATCCCTAAACCTAACCCTAACCCTAACTCAAACTCTAACCCTAACTCTAACCCTAACTGAAAACCTAAACCTAACCCTAATCCAAACCCTAACACAAACCCTAACAATAACCCTAAACCTAACCCTATTCCTAACACTAACCCTAACCCTAACCCTAACCCTAACCCTATTCCTAACCCTAACCCTAAACCCTTACCCTAACCAATACCCTAAAAATAACCCTCACGCTAACCCTAACCCTAACCCAAACCCTAACACTAATCCTAACCCTAACACAAACCCTAACCCTAACCCTAACCTTAACCCAAACCAAAACCCTAACCCTAACTCTAATCGTAACCCTAACCCTAATCAAAATCCTAACATTAACCCTAACCCTAACCCTAATCCTATTCCTAACCTTAACCTTAAACCTAACTTTAACCCAAAACCTAACCGTAAATCTAACCCAAACCTAACCCTAACTCAAACCCTAACCCTAAGACAAACCCTAACCCTACCACTAACCCTAACCCAAACCCTAACCCTAACACTAACACTTACCCTAAGACTAACCCAAAACCTCACCCTAAACCTAACCGAAACCAAAAGCCTAAACCTAAGTCTAATCCTAACCCTAACCCTAATCCTAACCCTAACCCTAACAATAACCCAAACCCTAAACCAAACCCTAATCCTAATTCTAACCCTAACCCTAATCGTAACCCTAAACCTAACCCTAACCCACACCCAACCCCTAACTCTAACCCTAACCCTAACCGAAACCCTAACTCAAAACCTAACCCTAACCCTAACCCAAAACCTAACCCTAAACCTAACCCTAATCCTTTTCCTAACCCTAACACAAATCCTAACAATAATCCTAACCCTAACCCTATTCCTAAACCTAACCCTAACCCTAACCCTAACCCTAATCCTAATGCTAACCCTAACCCAAAAACTAACCCTAACCCTAACCCAAACCCTAACACTAACACTAATCCTAATCCCAGCCCTAACGCTAACCCTAACTCAAAACCTAACCCTAACCCAAACCCTAACCCTAACACTAACCATAAACCTAATCCTAAACCTAACACTAACCCTAACCCTAACCCTAACCCTAACCCTAACCCTAACCCTAACTCTAACCCTAACCCAAAACCTAACACTTAACCAAACCCTAAACCTAAACCTAACCCTAACCCTAATCCTAACCCTAACCCTAACCCAAAAACTAACCCTAACTCGAACCCAAAACCAAACCCTAATCCTAACCCTAACGCTAACCCAAACCCTAAACCTAACCCTATTCCTAACCCTAACCCTAAACCTAACCTTAACCCAAACCCTAACCCAAAACCTAACCCTAACCCTAACCCTAACTCAAACTCTAACCCTAACTCGAACCCTAACTCTAACCCAAACACTAACCCAAACCCTAACAATAACCCTAAACCTATTGCTAACACTAACCCTAACCCTAAACGTAACCCTATTCCTAACCCTAACCCTAAACCCTAACTCTAACCAATACCCTAAACATAACCTTCACGAAAACCCTAACCCTAACCCAAACACTAAACTTAACCAAAAACCTAAACCTAACCCTAACCCTAACCCTAACCCAAACCCAAACCCTAACACTAACCCTAACCCTAACACTAACCCAAATCCTAACCCTAACATTAACCCAAACCAAAACCCTAAACCTAACTCTAATCCTAACCCTAACCCTAATCAAAACCCTAACATTAAACCTAACCCTAAACCTATCCCAAAACCTAAACCTAACCCTAATCCTAAACCTAACCCTATCCCTAATCCAAACCCTAACCCTAACCGTAACACAAACTCATCCCCTAACCCTAACCCTAACCCAAACCCGAACCGTAACCCTAAACCTAACTCAAACCCTAACCCTAACCCTAACCCAAACCCTAACCCTAAACCTAACCCTAACCCTTATTCTAACCCTAAACCTAACCCAAAAAATAACACTAACCCTAAACCAAACCCTAACCCTAACCCTAACCCTAAACCTAACCCAAACCCTAACCCTTACCCAAACCCTAAACCTAAACCTAACCCTAACCTTAATCCTAAACCTAACCCTAACCCAAAAACTAACCCTAACCCGAACCCTAACCCAAACCCTAATCCTAACCCTAACCCTAACCCAAACCCTAAACCTAACCCTATTCCTAACCATAACCCTAAACCTCACCTTAACCCAAACCCTAACCCAAACCCTAACCCTAAACCCGCACCCAAACCCTATCCATAACCCTTACCCTAACCCTAACTCAAACTCTAACCCTAACTCTAACCCTAACCCAAAACCTAAACCTAACCCTAATCCAAACCCTAACCCAAACCCTAACAATAACCCTAACCCTAAACCTATTCCTAACACTAACCCTAACTCTAACCCTAACCCTAACTCTATTCCTAACCCTAACCCTAAACCCTAACCCTAACGAATACCCTAAACATAACCCTCACCCTAACCCTAACCCTAATCCAAAACCTAACCCTAACGCTAACCCTAACAAAAACCCTAACCCTAAACCTAAACCTAACCCAAAAACTAACCCTAACTCGAACCCTAACCCAAACCCTAATCCTAACCCTAACCCTAACCCAAACCCTAACCCTAACCCTAACCCTAACCCTGACCCAAAACCTAACCCTAACCCTAACCCTAACCCTAACCCAAACCCTAACCCAAATCCTAACCCAAATCCTAACCCTAACCCTAACCCTAACCCTAACCCTGACCCTAACCCTAAACTTAAACCTAACTCAAACTCTAACCCTAACTCGAAACCTAACCCTAACCCAAACACTAACCCAAACCCTAACAATAACCCTAACACTATTCTTAACACTAACCCTATCCCTAACCCTAACCCTAACCCTAACCCTATTCCAAACCCTAACCCTAAACCCTAACCCTAACCAATACCCTAAACATAACCTTCACGCTAACCCTAACCCTAACACAAACCCTAACCCTAACCCTAAACCTAACCAAAAACCTAAACCTAACCCTAACCCTAACCCTAACCCAAACCCTAACCCTAACACTAACCCAAATCCTAACCCTAACATTAACCCAAACCAAAACCCTAAACCTAACTCTAATCCTAACCCTAATCCTAATCAAAACCCTAACATTAAACCTAACCCTAACCCTAACCCAAAACCTAAACCTAACCCTAATCCTAACCCTAACCCTAACCCTAATCCTAACCCTAACCCTAACCATAACACAAACCCAACCCCTAACCCTAACCCTAACCCTAACCCAAACCCTAACACTAAACCTAACCCTAACTCAAACCCTAACCCTAACCCTCACCCAAACCCTAACCCTAAATCTAACCCTAACCCTAATCCTAACACTAACCCTAACCCAAAAACTAACCCTAACAATAACCCAAACCCTAACCCTAACCCTAAACCTAACCCTAACCCAAACCCTAACACTAACCCAAACCCTAACCCTAACCCTAAACTAAACCAAAACCCTAACCCTAACTCTAATCCTAACCCTAACCCTAAACCTAACCCCAACCCTAACCCTAACTCAAACCCTAACCCTAACCCTAACCCAAACCCTTACCCTAAACCTAACCCTAAACCTTATCCTAACCCTAAACCTAACAAAAAAAATAACACTAACCCTAAAAAGAACGCTAACCCTAAGCCTAACCCTAACCCTAAACAAAACCTAACCCTTACCCAAACCCTAAACCTAACTCTAATCCTAACCCTAACCCTAATGAAAACCCTAACATTAAACCTAACCCTAAACCTAACCCAAAACCTAAACCTAACCCTAATCCTAACCCTAAACCAAACACTAATCCTAACCCTAACCCTAACCCAAACCCTTACCCTAACCCTATTCCTAATCATAACCCTAAACCAAACCTTAACCCAAACACTAACCCAAACCCTAACCCAAACCCTATCCCTAAACCTAACCCCTACCCTAAATCAAACTCTAACCCTAACTCTAACCCTAACTCAAAACCTAAACCTAACAATAATCCAAACCCTAACACAAACCCTAACAATAAACCTAAACCTAACCCTATTCCTAACACTAACCCTAACCCTAACCCTAACCCTAACCCTATTCCTAACCCTAACCCTAAACCCTTACCCTAACCAATACCCTAAACATAACCCTCACGCTAACCCTAACCCTAACCCAAACCTTAACACTAACCCTAACCCTTACCCAAACCCTAAACCTAACTCTAATCCTAACCCTAACCCTAATGAAAACCCTAACATTAAACCTAACCCTAACGCTAACCGAAACCCTAAACCTAACTCTATTCCTAACCCTAACCCTAAACCTAACCTTAACCCAAACCCTAACCCAAAACCTAACCCTAACCCTAACCCTAACTCAAACTCTAACCCTAACTCGAACCCTAACCCTAACGCAAACACTAACCCAAACCCTAACAATAACCCTAACCCTATTCCTAACATTAACCCTAACCCTAAACGTAACCCTATTCCTAACCCTAACCCTAAACCCTAACCCTAACCAATACCCTAAACATAACCTTCACGAAAACCCTAACCCTAACCCAAACCCTAAACCTAACCAAAAACCTAAACCTAACCCTAACCCTAACCCTAACCCAAACCCAAACCCTAACACTAACCCTAACCCTAACACTAACCCAAATACTAACCCTAACATTAACCCAAACCAAAACCCTAAACCTAACTCTAATCCTAACCCTAACCCTAATCAAAACCCTAACATTAAACCTAACCCTAAACCTAACCCAAAACCTAAACCTAACCCTAATCCTAAACCTAACCCTATCCCTAATCCAAACCCTAACCCTAACCGTAACACAAACTCATCCCCTAACTCTAACCCTAACCCAAACCCTAACCGTAACCCTAAGCTAACTCAAACCCTAACCCTAACCCTAACCCAAACCCTAACCCTAAACCTAACCCTAACCCTTATTCTAACCCTAAACCTAACCCAAAAAATAACACTAACCCTAAACCAAACCCTAACCCTAACCCTAACCCTAAACCTAACCCAAACACTAACCCTTACCCAAACCCTAAACCTAAACCTAACCCTAACCTTAATCCTAAACCTAACCCTAACCGAAAAACTAACCCTAACCCGAACCCTAACCCTAACCCTAATCCTAACCCTAACCCTAACACAAACCCTAACCCTAACCCTATTCCTAACCATAACCCTAAACCTAACCTTAACCCAAACCCTAACCCAAACCCTAACCCTAAACCCTAACCCAAACCCTATCCCTAACACTTACCCTAACCCTAACTCAAACTCTAACCCTAACTCTAACCCTAACCCAAAACCTAAACCTAACCCTAATCCAAACCCTAACCCAAACCCTAACAATAACCCTAACCCTAAACCTATTCCTAACACTAACCCTAACTCTAACCCTAACCCTAACTCTATTCCTAACACTAACCCTAAACCATAACCCTAACGAATAGCCTAAACATAACCCTCACCCTAACCCTAACCCTAACCCAAAACCTAACCCTAACGCTAACCCTAACAAAAACCCTAACCCTAAACCTAAACCTAACCCAAAAACTAACCCTAACTCGAACCCTAACCCAAACCCTAATCCTAACCCTAACCCTAACCCAAACCCTAACCCTAACCCTATTCCTAACATTAACCCTAAACCTAACCCTAACCCTAACCCTAACCCTAACCCAAACCCTAACACTAACCCTAACCCTAACCCTGACGCAAAACCTAACACAAATCCTAACCCAAATCATAACCCTAACCTTAACCCTAACCCTAACACTAACCCTAACTCAAACACTATCCCTAACCCTAAACCAAACCCTAACCCTAAACCTAACCCTAACCCTTATCCTAACCCTAAACCTAACCCAAAAAATAACACTAACCCTAAACCAAACCCTAACCCTAACCCTAACCCTAACCGCTACCAAACCCTAAACCTAAACCTAACCCTAATCTAACCCTAAACCTAACCCTAACCCAAAAACAAACCCTAACTCGAACCCTAACACAAACCATAATCCTAACCCTAACCCTAAACCAAACCCTAACCCTAACCCTAACCCTAACCCTTACCCACACCCTAAACCTAAACCTAACCCTAATCTAATCCTAACCCTAACCCTAACCCTAAACTTAAACCTAACTCAAACTCTAACCCTAACTCGAACCCTAACCCTAACCCAAACACTAACCCAAACCCTAACAATAACCCTAACACTATTCTTAACACAAACCCTAACCCTAACCCTAACCCTAAACCCTAACTCTAACCAATACCCTAAACATAAACTTCACGCTAACCCTAACCCTAACCCAAACCCTAACCCTAACCCTAAACCTAACCTAAAACCTAAACCTAACCCTAACCCTAACCCTAACCCAAACCCTAACCCTAACACTAACCCTAACCCTAACACTAACCCAAATCCTAACCCTAACATTAACCCAAACCAAAACCCTAAACCTAACTCTAATCCCAACCCTAACCCTAATCAAAACCCTAACATTAAACCTAACCCTGCCCCTAACTCAAAACCTAAACCTAACCGTAATCCTAACCCTAACCCTAAACCTGATCCTAACCCTAACCCTAACCATAACACAAAACCAACCCCTAAACCTAACCCTAACCCTAACCCAAACCCTAACGCTAAACCTAACCCTAACTCAAACCCTAAACCTAACCCTAACCCTCACCCAAACCCTTCCCTAAATCTAACCCTAACCCTAATCCTAAACCTAACCCTAACCCAAAAACTAACCCTAACAATAACCCAAACCCTAACCCTAACCCTACCCCTAACTCTAATCCTCACCCTACCCCTCACCCTCACCCCAACCCTATCCCTAACTGAAACCCTAACCCTAACCCTAACCCAGACCCTTACCCTAAACCTAATCCTAACACTTATCCTAACCCTAAACCTAACCCAAAAAATAACACTAACCCTAAAAAAAACCCTAACCCTAAGCCTAACCCTAAACCTAACCCAAACCCTAACCCTTACCCAAACCCTAAACCTAAACCTAACCCTAACCCTAATCCTAACCCTAACCCTAACCCAAAAACTAACCCTAACCCGAACCCTAACCCAAACCCTAATCCTAACCCTAACCCAAAACCTAACCCTAACCCTATTCCTAACCATAACCCTAAACCTAACCTTAACCCAAACACTAACCCAAACCCTAACCCAAACCCTATCCCTAACCCTAACCCTAACCCTAACTCAAACTCTAACACTAACTCTAACCCTAACTCAAAACCTAAACTTAACCCTAATCCAAACCCTAACCCAAACCCTACCAATTACCCTAACCCTAACCCTAACAATAACCCTAACCCTAACCCTATTCCTAACACTAACCCTAACCCTAACCCTAACCCTAACCCTAACCCAAACCCTAACCCTAACCCTAAACCTAACCCTAACCCAAACCCTAACACTAACCCAAACCCTAACCCTAACCCTGAACTAAACAAAAACCCTAACCTTAACTCTAATCCTAACTCTAACCCTAACCCTAACCCCAACCCTAACCCTAACTCTAACCCTAACCCTAACCCTAACCCAAACCCTTACCCTCAACCTAACCCTAACCCTTATCCTAACCCTAAACCTAACAAAAAAAATAACACTAACCCTAAAAAAAACCCTAACCCTAAGCCTAACCCTAACACTAACCAAAACCCTAACCCTTACCCAAACCCTAAACCTAACTCTAATCCTAACCCTAACCCTAATGAAAACCCTAACATTAAACCTAACCCTAAACCTAACCCCAAACCTAAACCTAACCCTAATCCTAACCCTAAACCAAACACTAATCCTAACCCTAACCCTAACACAAACCCTAACCCTAACCCTATTCCTAACCATAACCCTAAACCTAACCTTAACCCAAACACTAACACAAACCCTTACCCAAACCCTGTCCCTAAACCTAACCCTAACCCTAACTCAAACTCTAACAATAACTCTAAACCTAACTCAAAACCTAAACCTAACCCTAATCCAAACCCTAACACAAACCCTAACAATAACCCTAAACCTAACCCTATTCCTAACACTAACCCTAACCCTAACCCTAACCCTAACCCTATTCCTAATCCTAACCCTAAACCCTTACCCTAACCAATACCCTAAACATAACCCTCACGCTAACCCTAACCCTAACCCAAACCCTAAAACTAACCCTAACCCTAACCCAAACCATAACCCTAACCCTAACCCTAACCCTAACCCAAAACAAAACCCTAACCCTAACTCTAATCCTAACCCTAACTCTAATCAAAATCCTAACATTAACCCTAACTCTAACCCTAATCCTATTCCTAACCTTAACACTAATCCTAGCCTTAACCTAAATCCTAACCCTAAATATAAACTAAACCTGACCCTAACTCAAACCCTAACACTGAGACAAACCCTAACCCTACCACTAACCCTAAAACAAACCCTAACCCTAACACTAACACTTACCCTAAGACTAACCCAAAACCTAACCCTAAACCTAACCGAAACCAAAAGCCTAACCCTAAGTCTAATCCTAACCCTAACCCTAATCCTAACCCTAACCATAACACTAACCCAAAACCTAAACCAAACCCTAATCCTAACTCTAACCCTAACCCTAATCGTAACCCTAAACCTAACCCTAACCCACACCCAACCCCTAACTCTAACCCTAACCCTAACCGAAACCCTAACTCAAACCCTAACCCTAACCCTAACCCAAACCCTAACCCTAAACCTAACCCTAATCCTTTTCCTAACCCTAACACAAATTCTAACAATAATCCTAACCCTAACCCTATTCCTAAACCTAACCCTAACCCTAACCCTAACCCTAATCCTAATCCTAACCCTAACCCAAAAACTAACCCTAACCCTAACCCAAACCCTAACCCTAACACTAATCCTAATCCCAACCCTAACGCTAACCCTAACTCAAACCCTAACCCTAACCCAAACCCTAACCCTAACACTAACCATAACCCTAATCCTAAACCTAAAACTAACCCTAACCCTAACCCTAACACTAACCCAAATCCTAACCCTAACATTAACCCAAACCAAAACCCTAAGCCTAACTCTAATCCTAACCCTAACCCTAATCAAAACCCTAACATTAAACCTAACCCTAAACCTAACCCAAAACCTAAACCTAACCCTAATCCTAAACCTAACCCTATCCCTAATCCAAACCCTAACCCTAACCGTAACACAAACTCATCCCCTAACCCTAAGCCTAACCCAAACCCTAACCGTAACCCTAACCCTAACTCAAGCCCTAACCCTAACCCTAACCCAAACCCTAACCCTAAACCTAACCCTAACCCTTATTCTAACCCTAAACCTAACCCAAAAAATAACACTAACCCTAAACCAAACCCTAACCCTAAAACTAACCCAAACCCTAACCCTTACCCAAACCCTAAACCTAAACCTAACCCTAACCTTAATCCTAAACCTAACCCTAACCCAAAAACTAACCCTAACCCGAACCCTAACCCAAACCCTAATCCTAACCCTAAACCTAACCCAAACCCTAACCCTAACCCTATTCCTAACCATAACCCTAAACCTAACCTTAACCCAAACCCTAACCCAAACCCTAACCCTAAACCCTAACCCAAACCCTATCCTTAACCCTTACCCAAACCCTAACTCAAACTCTAACCCTAACTCTAACCCAAACCCAAAATCTAAAGCTAACCCTAATCCAAACCCTAACCCAAACCCTAACAATAACCCTAACCCTAAACCTATTCCTAACACTAACCCTAACTCTAAGCCTAACCCTAACTCTATTCCTAAGCCTAACCCTAAACCCTAACCCTAACGAATACCCTAAACATAACCCTCACCCTAACCCTAACCCTAACCCAAAACCTAACCCTAACAAAAACCCTAACCCTAAACCTAAACCTAACCCAAAAACTAACCCTAACTCGAACCCTAACCCAAACCCTAATACTAACCCTAACCCTAACCCAAACCCTAACCCTAACCCTATTCCTAATATTAACCCTAAACCTAACCTTAACCCAAACCCTAACCCAAAACCTAACCCTAACCCTAACCCTAACCCTAACCCAAACCCTAACCCTAACCCAAACCCTAACCCAAATCCTAACCCAAATCCTAACACTAACCCTAACCCTAACCCTAACTCAAACACTAACCCTAACCCTAACCCAAACCCTAACCCTAAACCTAACTCTAACCCTTATCCTAACCCTAAACCTAACCCAAAAAATAACACTAACCCTAAACCAATCCATAACCCTAACCTAACCCTAACCCTTACCCAAACCCTAAACCTAAACCTAACCCTAATCTAACCCTAACCCTAACCCTAACCCAAAAACAAACCCTAACTCGAACCCTAACACAAATCCTAATTCTAACCCTAACTCTAAACCAAACCCTAACCCTAACCCTAACCCTAACCCTTACCCAAACCCTAAACCTAAACCTAACCCTAATCTTATCCTAACCCAAACCCTAACCCTAAACTTAAACCTAACTCAAACTCTAACCCTAACTCGAACCCTAACCCTAACCCAAACACTAACCCAAACCCTAACAATAACCCTAACACTATTCTTAACACTAACCCTATCCCTAACCCTAACCCTAACCCTAACCCTATTCCTAACCCTAACCCTAAACCCTAACCCTAACCAATACCCTAAACATAACCTTCACGCTAACCCTAACCCTAACCCAAACCCTAACCCTAACCCTAAACCTAAAGAAAAACCTAAACCTAACCCTAACCCTAACCCTAACCCAAACCCTAACCCTAACACTAACCCAAATCCTAACCCTAACATTAACCCAAAGCAAAACCCTAAACCTAATTCTAATCCTAACATTACCCTAATCAAAACCCTAACATTAAACCTAACCCTAACCCTAACCCAAAACCTAAACCTAACCCTAATCCTAACCCTAACCCTACCCCTAATCATAGCACAACCACAACCCCTAACCCTAACCCTAACCCTAACACAAACCCTAACACTAAACCTAACCCTAACTCAAACCCTAACCCTAACCCTAACCCTCACCCAAACTCTAACCCTAAATTTAACCCTAACCCTAATCCTAACACTAACCCTAACCCAAAAACTAACCCTAACAATAACCCAAACCCTAACCCTAACCCTAAACCTAACCCTAACCAAAACCCTAACCCTTACCCAAACCCTAAACCTAACCCTATTCCTAACCCTAACCCTAATGAAAACCCTAACATTAAACCTAACCCTAAACCGAACCCAAAACCTAAACCTAACCCTAATCCTAACCCTAAACCAAACACTAATCCTAACCCTAACCCTAACCCAAACCCTAACCGTAACCCTATTCCTAACCATAACCCTAAACCTAACCTTAACCCAAACACTAACCCAAACCCTAACCCAAAACCTATCCCTAAACCTTACCCTAACCCTAACTCAAACTCTAACCCTAACTCTAACCCTAACTAGAAAACCTAAACCTAACCCTAATCCAAACCCTAACACAAACGCTAACAATAACCCTAAACCTAACCCTATTCCTAACACTAACCCGAACCCTAACCCTAACCCTAACCTTATTCCTAACCCTAACCCTAAACCCTTACCCTAACCAATACCCTAAACATAACCCTCACGCTAACCCTAACCCTAACCCAAACCCTAACACTAACCCTAACCCTTACCCAAACCCTAAACCTAACTCTAATCCTAACCCTAACCCTAATGAAAACCCTAACATTAAACCTAACCCTAACGCTAACCCAAACCCTAAACCTAACCCTATTCCTAACCCTAACCCTAAACCTAACCTTAACCCAAACCCTAACCCAAAACCTAACCCTAACCCTAACCCTAACTCAAACTCTAACCCTAACTCGAACCCTAACCCTAACCCAAACACTAACCCAAACCCTAACAATAACCCTAAACCTATTCCTAACACTAACCCTAACCCTAAACGTAACCCTATTCCTAACCCTAACCCTAAACCCTAACCCTAACCAATACCCTAAACATAACCTTCACGAAAACCCTAACCCTAACATAAAACCCTAAACCTAACCAAAAACCTAACCCTAACCCAAACCCAAACCCTAACACTAACCCTAACCCTAACACTAACCCAAATCCTAACCCTAACATTGACCCAAACCAAAACCCTAAACCTAACTCTAATCCTAACCCTAACACTAATCAAAACCCTAACATTAAACCTAACCCTAAACCTAACCCAAAACCTAAACCTAACCCTAATCCTAAACCTAACCCTATCCCTAATCCAAACCCTAACCCTAACCGTAACACAAACTCATCCCCTAACCCTAACCCTAACCCAAACCCTAACCGTAACCCTAACCCTAACTCAAACCCTAACCCTAACCCTAACCCAAACCCTAACCCTAAACCTAACCCTAACCCTTATTCTAACCCTAAACCTAATCCAAAAAATAACACTAACCCTAAACCAAACCCTAACCCTAACCCTAACCCTAAACCTAACCCAAACCCTAACCCTTACCCAAACCCTAAACCTAAACCTAACCCTAACCTTAATCCTAAACCTAACCCTAACCCTAACCCTAACCCAAACCCTAACCCTAACACTAACCCAAATCCTAACCCTAACATTAACCCAAACCAAAACCCTAAACCTAATTCTAATCCTAACATTACCCTAATCAAAACCCTAACATTAAACCTAACCCTAACCCTAAACCAAAACCTAAACCTAACCCTAATCCTAACCCTAACCCTAACCCTAATCCTAACCCTAACCCTAACCATAACACAAACCCAACCCCTAACCCTAACCCTAACCCTAACAAAAACCCTAACACTAAACCTAACCCTAACTCAAACCCTAACCCTAACCCTAACCCTCAACCAAACCCTAACCCTAAATCTAACCCTAACCCTAATCCTAACACTAACCCTAACCCAAAAACTAACCCTAACAATAACCCAAACCCTAACCCTAACCCTAAACCTAACCCTAACCCAAACCCTAACACTAACCCAAACCCTAACCCTAACCCTAAACCAAACCAAAACCCTAACCCTAACTCTAATCCTAACCCTAACCCTAAACCTAACCCCAACCCTAACCCTAACTCAAACCCTAACCCTAACCCTAACCCAAACCCTTACCCTAAACCTAACCCTAACCCTTATCCTAACCCTAAACCTAACAAAAAAAATAACACTAACCCTAAAAAAAACGCTAACCCTAAGCCTAACCCTAACCCTAACCAAAACCCTAACCCTTACCCAAACCCTAAACCTAACCCTATTCCTAACCCTAACCCTAATGAAAACCCTAACATTAAACCTAACCCTAAACCTAACCCAAAACCTAAACCTAACCCTAATCCTAACCCTAAACCAAACACTAATCCTAACCCTAACCCTAACCCAAAACCTAACCGTAACCCTATTCCTAACCATAACCCTAAACCTAACCTTAACCCAAACACTAACCCAAACCCTAACCCAAACCCTATCCCTAAACCTAACCCTAACCCTAACTCAAACTCTAACCCTAACTCTAACCCTAACTAGAAAACCTAAACCTAACCCTAATCCAAACCCTAACACAAACGCTAACAATAACCCTAAACGTAACCCTATTCCTAACACTAACCCGAACCCTAACCCTAACCCTAACCTTATTCCTAACCCTAACCCTAAAACCTTACCCTAACCAATACCCTAAACATAACCCTCACGCTAACCCTAACCCTAACCCAAACCCTATCACTAACCCTAACCCTTACCCAAACCCTAAACCTAACTCTAATCCTAACCCTAACCCTAATGAAAACCCTAACATTAAACCTAACCCTAACGCTAACCCAAACCCTAAACCTAACCCTATTCCTAACCCTAACCCTAAACCTAACCTTAACCCAAACCCTAACCCAAAACCTAACCCTAAACCTAACCCTAACTCAAACTCTAACCCTAACTCGAACCCTAACCCTAACCCAAACACTAACCCAAACCCTAACAATAACCCTAACCCTAACCCTAACCCTAACCCTAACCCTAACCCTAAACGTAACCCTATTCCTAACCCTAACCCTAAAACCTAACCCTAACCAATACCCTAAACATAACCTTCACGAAAACCCTAACCCTAACCCAAACCCTAAACCTAACCAAAAACCTAACCCTAACCCAAACCCAATCACTAACACTAACCCTAACCCTAACATTATCCCAAATCCTAACCCTAACATTAACCCAAACCAAAACCCTAAACCTAACTCTAATCCTAACCCTAGCCCTAATCAAAACCCTAACATTAAACCTAACCCTAAACCTAACCCAAAACCTAAACCTAACCCTAATCCTATACCTAACCCTATCCCTAATCCAAACCCTAACCCTAACCGTAACACAAACTCATCCCCTAACCCTAACCCTAACCCAAACCCTAACCGTAACCCTAACCCTAACCCTAACCCAAACCCTAACCCTAACCCTATTCCTAACATTAACCCTAAACCTAACCTTAACCCAAACCCTAACCCAAACCCTAACCCTAACCCTAACCCTAACCCAAACCCTAACCCTAACCCTAACCCTAACCCTGACGCAAACCCTAAACCAAATCCTAACCCAAATCCTAACCCTAACCTTAACCCTAACCCCAACCCTAACCCTAACTCAAACACTAACCCTAACCCTAACCCAAACCCAAACCCTAACCCTAAACCTAACCCTAACCCTTATCCTAACCCTAAACCTAACCCAAAAAATAACACTAACCCTAAACCAAACCCTAACCCTAACCCTAACCCTAACCCTTACCAAACCCTAAACCTAAACCTAACCCTAATCTAACCCTAAACCTAACCCTAACCCAAAAACAAACCCTAACTCGAACCCTAACACTAACCCTAATCCTAACCCTAACCCCAAACCAAACCCTAACCCTAACCCTAACCCTAACCCTTACCCAAACCCTAAACCTAAACCTAAACCTAATCTAAACCTAACCCTAACCCTAACCCTAAACTTAAACCTAACTCAAACTCTAACCCTAACTCGAACCCTAAACCTAACCGAAACACTAACCCAAACCCTAACAATAACCCTAACACTATTCTTAACACTAACCCTAACCTTAACCCTAACCCTGAACCCTAACCCTAACCAATACCCTAAACATAAACTTCACGATAACCCTAACCCTAACCCAAACCCTAACCCTAACCCTAAACCTAACCAAAAACCTAAACCTAACCCTAACCCTAACCCTAACCCAAACCCTAACCCTAACACTAACCCTAAACCTAACCCTAACACTAACCCAAATCCTAACCCTAACATTAACCCAAACCAAAACCCTAAACCTAACTCTAATCCCAACCCTAACCCTAATCAAAACCCTAACATTAAACCTAACCCTAACCCTAACCCAAAACCTAAACCTAACCCTAATCCTAAACCTAACCCTAAACCTAATCCTAACCCTAACCCTAACCATAACACAAAACCAACCCCTAACCCTAACCCTAACCCTAACCCAAACCCTAACACTAAACCTAACCCTAACTCAAACCCCAAACCTAACCCTAACCCTCACCCAAACCCTTCCCTAAATCTAACCCTAACCCTAATCCTAACCCTAACCCTAACCCAAAAACTAACCCTAACAATAACCCAAACCCTAACCCTAACCCTAACCCTAACTCTAATCCTAACCCTAACCCTAACCCTAAACCCAACCCTAACCCTAACTCAAACCCTAACCCTAACCCTAACCGAAACCCTTACCCTAAACCTAACCCTAACACTTATCCTAACCCTAAACCTAACCCAAAAAATAACACTAACCCTAAAAAAAACCCTAACCCTAAGCCTAACCCTAACCCTAATCCAAACCCTAACCCTTACCCAAACCCTAAACCTAAACCTAACCCTAACCCTAATCCTAACCCTAACCCTAACCCAAAAACTAACCCTAACCCGAACCCGAACACAAACCCTAATCCTAACCCTAACTCTAAACCAAACCCTAACCCTAACCCTAACCCTAACCCTTACCCAAACCCTAAACCTAAACCTAACCCTAATCTAATCCTAACCCTAACCCTAACCCTAAACTTAAACCTAACTCAAACTCTAACCCTAACTCGAACCCTAACCCTAAACCAAACACTAACCTAACCCTAACACAAACCCTAACACTATTCTTAACACTAACCCTATCCCTAACCCTAACCCTAACCCTAACCCTATTCCTAACCCTAACCCTAAACCCTAACCCTAACCAATACCCTAAACATAACCTTCACGCTAACCCTAACCCTAACCCAAACCCTAACCCTAACCCTAAACCTAAACAAAAACCTAAACCTAACCCTAACCCTAACCCTAACCCAAACCCTAACCCTAACACTAACACAAATCCTAACCCTAACATTAACCCAAACCAAAACCCTAAACCTAATTCTAATCCTAACATTACCCTAATCAAAACCCTAACATTAAACCTAACCCTAACCCTAACCCAAAACCTAAACCTAACCCTAATCCTAACCCTAACCCTAACCCTAATCCTAACCCTAACCCTAACCATAACACAAACCCAACCCCTAACCCTAACCCTAACCCTAACAAAAATTTAACACTAAACCTAACCCTAACTCAAACCCTAACCCTAACCCTAACCCTCACCCAAACCCTAACCCTAAATCTAACCCTAACCCTAATCCTAACACTAACCCTAACCCAAAAACTAACCCTAACCATAACCCAAACCCTAACCCTAACCCTAAACCTAACCCTATCCCAAACCCTAACACTAACCCAAACCCTAACCCTAACCCTAAACCAAACCAAAACCCTAACCCTAACCTTATCCTAACCCTAACCCTAACCCTAACCCCAACCCTAACCCTAACTCAAACCCTAACCCTAACCCTAACCCAAACCCTTACCCTAAACCTAACCCTAACCCTTATCCTAACCCTAAACCTAACAAAAAAAATAACACTAACCCTAAAAAAAACGCTAACCCTAAGCCTAACCCTAACCCTAATCAAAACCCTAACCCTTACCCAAAACCTAAACCTAACCCTATTCCTAACCCTAACCCTAATGACAACCCTAACATTAAACCTAACCCTAAACCTAACCCAAAACCTAAACCTAACCCTAATCCTAACCCTAAACCAAACACTAATCCTAACCCTAACCCTAACCCAAACCCTAACCCTAACCCTATTCCTAACCATAACCCTAAACCTAACCTTAACCCAAACACTAACCCAAACCCTAACCCAAACCCTATCCCTAAACCTAACCCTAACCCTAACTCAAACTGTAACCCTAACTCTAACCCTAACTCAAAACCTAAACCTAACCCTAATCCAAACCCTAACACAAACGCTAACAATCACCCTAAACCTAACCCTATTCCTAACACTAACCCGAACCCTAACCCTAACCCTAACCTTATTCCTAACCCTAACCCTAAACCCTTACCCTAACCAATACCCTAAACATAACCCTCACGCTAACCCTAACCCTAACCCAAACCCTAACACTAACCCTAACCCTTACCCAAACCCTAAACCTAACTCTAATCCTAACCCTAACCCTAATGAAAACCCTAACATTAAACCTAACCCTAACGCTAACCCAAACCCTAAACCTAACCCTATTCCTAACCCTAACCCTAAACCTAACCTTAACCCAAACCCTAACCCAAAACCTAACCCTAACCCTAACCCTAACTCAAACTCTAACCCTAACTCGAACCCTAACCCTAACCCAAACACTAACCCAAACCCTAACAATAACCCTAACCCTATTCCTAACACTAACCCTAACCCTAAACGTAACCCTATTCCTAACCCTAACCCTAAACCCTAACCCTAACCAATACCCTAAACATAACCTTAACGAAAACCCTAACCCTAACCCAAACCCTAAACCTAACCAAAAACCTAACCCTAACCCAAACCCAAACCCTAACACTAACCCTAACCCTAACACTAACCCAAATCCTAACCCTAACATTAACCCAAACCAAAACCCTAAACCTAACTCTAATCCTAACCCTAACCCTAATCAAAACCCTAACATTAAACCTAACCCTAAACCTAACCCAAAACCTAAACCTAACCCTAATCCTAAACCTAACCTTATCCCTAATCCAAACCCTAACCCTAACCGTAACACAAACTCATCCCCTAACCCTAACCCTAACCCAAACCCTAACCGTAACCCTAACCCTAACTCAAACCCTAACCCTAACCCTAACCCAAACCCTAACCCTAAACCTAACCCTAACCCTTATTCTAACCCTAAACCTAACCCAAAAAATAACACTAACCCTAAACCAAACCCTAACCCTAACCCTAACCCTAAACCTAACCCAAACCCTAACCCTTACCCAAACCCTAAACCTAAACCTAACCCTAACCTTAATCCTAAACCTAACCCTAACCCTAACCCTAACCCAAACCCTAACCCTAACACTAACCCAAATCCTAACCCTAACATTAACCCAAACCAAAACCCTAAACCTAATTCTAATCCTAACATTACCCCAATCAAAACCCTAACATTAAACCTAACCCTAACCCTAACCCAAAACCTAAACCTAACCCTAATCCTAACCCTAACCCTAACCCTAATCTTAACCCTAACCCTAACCATAACACAAACTCAACCCCTAACCCTAACCCTAACCCTAACAAAAACCCTAACACTAAACCTAACCCTAACTCAAACCCTAACCCTAACCCTAACCCTCACCCAAACCCTAACCCTAAATCTAACCCTAACCCTAATCCTAACACTAACCCTAACCCAAAAACTAACCCTAACAATAACCCAAACCCTAACCCTAACCCTAAACCTAACCCTAACCCAAACCCTAACACTAACCCAAACCCTAACCCTAACCCTAAACCAAACCAAAACCCTAACCCTAACTCTAATCCTAACCCTAACCCTAACCCTAACCCCAACCCTAACCCTAACTCAAACCCTAACCCTAACCCTAACCCAAACCCTTACCCTAAACCTAACCCTAACCCTTATCCTAACCCTAAACCTAACAAAAAAAATAACACTAACCCTAAAAAAAACGCTAACCCTAAGCCTAACCTAACCCTAACCAAAACCCTAACCCTTACCCAAACCCTAAACCTAACCCTATTCCTAACCCTAACCCTAATGACAACCCTAACATTAAACCTAACCCTAAACCTAACCCAAAACCTAAACCTAACCCTAATCCTAACCCTAAACCAAACACTAATCCTAACCCTAACCCTAACCCAAACCCTAACCCTAACCCTATTCCTAACCATAACCCTAAACCTAACCTTAACCCAAACACTAACCCAAACCCTAACCCCAACCCTATCCCTAACCCTAACCCTAACTCAAACTCTAACCCTAACTCTAACCCTAACTCAAAACCTAAACCTAACCCTAATCCAAACCCTAACACAAACGCTAACAATCACTCTAAACCTAACCCTATTCCTAACACTAACCCGAACCCTAACCCTAACCCTAACCTTATTCCTAACCCTAACCCTAAACCCTTACCCTAACCAATACCCTAAACATAACCCTCACGCTAACCCTAACCCTAACCCAAACCCTAACACTAACCCTAACCCTTACCCAAACCCTAAACCTAACTCTAATCCTAACCCTAACCCTAATGAAAACCCTAACATTAAACCTAACCCTAACGCTAACCCAAACCCTAAACCTAACCCTATTCCTAACCCTAACCCTAAACCTAACCTTAACCCAAACCCTAACCCAAAACCTAACCCTAACCCTAACCCTAACTCAAACTCTAACCCTAACTTGAACCCTAACCCTAACCCAAACACTAACCCAAACCCTAACAATAACCCTAACCCTATTCCTAACACTAATCCTAACACTAAACGTAACCCTATTCCTAACCCTAACCCTAAACCCTAACCCTAACCAATACCCTAAACATAACCTTCACGAAAACCCTTTCCCTACCCCAAACCCTAAACCTAACCAAAAACCTAACCCTAACCCAAACCCAAACCCTAACACTAACCCTAACCCTAACACTAACCCAAATCCTAACCCTAACATTAACCCAAACCAAAACCCTAAACCTAACTCTAATCCTAACCCTAACCCTAATCAAAACCCTAACATTAAACCTAACCCAAAACCTAAACCTAACCCTAATCCTAAACCTAACCCTATCCCTAATCCAAACCCTAACCCTAACCGTAACACAAACTCATCCCCTAACCATAACCCTAACCCAAACCCTAACCGTAACCCTAACCCTAACTCAAACCCTAACCCTAACCCTAACCCAAAACCTAACCCTAAACCTAACCCTAACCCTTATTCTAACCCTAAACCTAACCCAAAAAATAACACTAACCCTAAACCAAACCCTAACCCTAACCCTAAACCTAAACCTAACCCAAACCCTAACCCTTACCCAAACCCTAAACCTAAACCTAACCCTAACCTTAATCCTAAACCTAACCCTAACCCAAAAACTAACCCTAACCCGAACCCTAACCCTAACCCTAATCCTAACCCTAACCCTAACCCAAACCCTAACCCTAACTCTATTCCTAACCATAACCCTAAACCTAACCTTAACAAAACCCTAACCCAAACCCTAACCCTAAACCCTAACCCAAACCCTATCCCTAACCCTTACCCTAACCCTAACTCAAACTCTAACCCTAACTCTAACCCTAACCCAAAACCTAAACCTAACCCTAATCCAAACCCTAACCAAAACCTTAACAATAACCCTAACCCTAAACCTATTCCTAACACTAACCCTAACTCTAACCCTAACCCTAACTCTATTCCTAACCCTAACCCTAAACCCTAACCCTTACGAATACCCTAAACATAACCCTCACCCTAACCCTAACCCTAACCCAAAACCTAACCCTAACGCTAACCCTAACAAAAACCCTAACCCTAAACCTAAACCTAACCCAAAAACTAACCCTAACTCGAACCCTAACCCAAACCCTAATCCTAACCCTAACCCTAACCCAAACCCTAAACCTAACCCTATTCCTAACATTAACCCTAAACCTAAACTTAACCCAAACCCTAACGCAAACCCTAACCCTAACCCTAACCCTAACCCTAACCCTAACCCAAACCCTAACCCCAACCCTAACCCTAACCCTGACGCAAACCCCAACCCAAATCCTAACCCACATCCTAACCCTAACCTTAACCCTAACCCTAACCCTAACCCTAACTCAAACACTAACCCTAACCCTAACCCAAACCCTAACCCTAAACCTAACTCTAACCCTTATCCTAACCCTAAACCTAACCCAAAAAATAACTCTAAGCCTAAACCAAACCCTAACCCTAACCCTAACCCTAACCCTTACCAAACCCTAAACCTAAACCTAACCCTAATCTAACCCTAAACCTAACCTAACCCAAAAACAAACCCTAACTCGAACCCTAACACAAACCCTAATCCTAACCCTAACCCTAAACCAAACCCTAACCCTAACCCTAACCCTAACCCTTACTCAAACCCTAAACCTAAACCTAACCCTAATCTAATCCTAACCCTAACCCTAACCCTAAACTTAAACCTAACTCAAACTCTAACCCTAACTCGAACCCTAACCCTAACCCTAACACTAACCCAAACCCTAACAATAACCCTAACACTATTCTTAACACTAACCCTAACCCTAAGCCTAACCCTAAACCCTAACCCTAACCAATACCCTAAACATAAACTTCACGCTAACCCTAACCCTAACCCAAACCCTAACCCTAACCCTAAACCTAACCAAAAACCTAATCCTAACCCTAACCCTAACCCAAAATCTAACCCTAACAATAACCCAAACCCTAACCCTAACCCTAACCCTAACCCTAACCCAAACCCTAACACTAACCCAAACCCTAACCCTAACCCTAAACCAAACCAAAACCCTAACCCTAACTCTAATCCTAACCCTAACCCTAACCCTAACCCCAACCCTAACCCTAACTCAAACCCTAACACTAACCCTAACCCAAACCCTTACCCTAAACCTAACCCTAACCCTTATCCTAACCCTAAACCTAACCCAAAAAATAACACTAACCCTAAAAAAAAAACCCTAACCCTAATCAAAACCCTAACATTAAACCTAACCCTAACCCTAACCCAAAACCTAAACCTAACCCTAATCCTAACCCTAACCCTAACCCTAATCCTAACCTTAATCCTAACCCTAACCCTAAACCTAACCCAAACCCTTACCCTAACCCTAACCAAAACACTATCCCAGCCCTAAGCCTAACCCCTAACCCTAACCTTAACCTAACCCTAAACCTAAACCTAAACCTATACGTAAACCAAGCCCTAACCCTAACCCTAAGCCTAACCCTAACACTAAACCTAACCCTAACCCTAACCCTAACCCTTTCCCTAATCGTAACCCTAAACCAAATCCTAACCCTAACCCTAACCCTAACCCTAACCCAAACCCAAACCCTAACCATGACCCTAAACCAAACCCTAACCCTAACCTGAACTAAAACCCTAACACTAACCCTAACCCTAACCCAAACCCTAAAACTAACCCTCAACCTAAACCTAACCCAAACCGTAACATTAACCCTAAACCTAACTCTAACACTAACCCTAATCCTAACAAAAATGCTAAACCTAACACTAACCCTAAGCCTAACCCAAACCCTAACTCTAACCCTAACCCAAACCCTAAACCTAACCCTAACCATAACCCTAATCCAACCCCTAACACTAATCCTATTCCTAACACTAACCCTAACACTCACTCAAACCCTAACCCTAACCGAATTCCTAACCCTAACCCTAACCCTAAGCCTAACCCTAACCCAAACCCAAAACCTAACACGTACCCTAACACTAAACCTAACCTTAAATCTAACCCTAACCCTAACCCAAAAACTAACCCTAACTCAAATGCTAAACCTGACTCTAAACCTAACACGTACCCTAACACTAACCATAAACCAAACCAAACCAAAACCCTAACCCTAACCCTCACCCTAACCCTCACCCAAACCCTAACCCTAACCGAATTCCTAACCCTAACCCTAACCCTAAGCCTAACCCTAACCCAAACCCAAAACCTAACACGTACCCTAACACTAAACCTAACCTTAAATCTAACCCTAACCCTAACCCAAAAACTAACCCTAACTCAAATGCTAAACCTGACTCTAAACCTAACACGTACCCTAACACTAACCATAAACCAAACCAAACCAAAACCCTAACCCTAACACTAACCCTAACCCTAACCCAAAACCTAACCCTAACCCAAACCATAAACCTAAACCTAACACTAACCCTAAACCTAAACCTAACCGAAACCCTAACCCTAACACTAACCCTAACCCTAACACTCACCCAAACCCAAAGCTAATCCTAACCCTAACATTAACACTAACCCAAACCCAAACCCTAATACTAAAACTAATCCAAACTCAAACCGTCACCCTAACTCTAACCCTAACCCTAAACCAAACCCTAAATCTAAACTTAACCCTAACCCTAACTCTAACCCAATTAATAAACTTAAACCAAACCCAAACCCTAACCCTAACCCTAATCCTAACCCTAACCCTAAACCCATCCCAAACCATAACCCTACCCCTAACAAAAACCTAACCCTAAACATTAGCCTAAACCTAACCCTAATCCTAACACAAATCAAAACCTAACCCTAACCCTAACCCTAACCGTAACCCTGACCCTCACCCTAACCCAAGCCCCAACCCTAACTCTAACTCTAACCTTACTCCTAACACTAACCCAAACCCAAACCCAAACCCAAACCCTAACCCTAACCCTAACCCTAACCCTAACCCAAATCCAAACCCTAATCCTAGCCCTGATCCAAACTCAAACCCTAACACTAACCGTAAACCTAACCCTACACCAAACCCTAAGTATAACCTTAACCCTAACCCTTACCGAAACCAAACACTAACCCTAACCCTAAACCTAACTCTAACCCAAAACCTAACCCTAATCCAAACCCAAACGCAAACCCTAACCCTAACCCTAACCCTAAGACTTACCCAAACCCAAACCCTAAACCTAACCCCAACATTGACACTAACCCAAAAAAACCCTAATCCTAACCCTAATGCAAACCCAAACCATAACCCAAACTCTAACCCTAACCCTAAACCAAACCCTAAATCTAATCTTTACCCTAACCCTAACCCTAACCCAAACCCTAACCCTAACCCTAAACCTAACCCTAACCCAAACCCTAACAATAACCCTAAACCTAAGCCTAACCCAAACCAAAACACTAACCCTAAGCCGAATCCTAAACCTAACCCTAACTCAAACCCAAACCCTAACCCTAAACTTAACCCTAACCCTAACCCTAAACCTAAGCCAAACCCTAACCCTAACACTAACCCAAACACTAACCCTAACCCTAAGACTAACTTCTAACCCCTAACCCTAACCTTAACCCTAACCCTAAACCAAACCCTAACCCTAACCCTAACCCTAACCCTAAGCCTAACCCTAACACTAACCCTAACCCTAAACCTAACCCTTTCCCTAATCCGAACCCTAAACTAAACCCTAACCCTAACCCTAACCCTAACCCTAACCCTAACCCTAACCCAAACCCAAACCCTAACCATGACCCTAAAGCAAACCCTAACCCTAACCTGAACTAAAACCCTAACACTAACCCTAACCCTAACCCAAACCCTAAAACTAATCCTAACCCTAAACCTAACCCAAACCCTAACATTAACCCTAAACCTAACTCTAACACTAACCCAAACGCTAAACTTAACACTAACCCTAAGAATAACCCAAACCCTAACTCTAACCCTTACCCAAACCCTAACCCTAACTAAAATCCTAACCCTAACCCAAACCATAACACTAATCCTATTCCTAACACTAACCCTAACACTCACCCAAATCCTAACTCCAAACCAAACACTAACCCTAACCCTCACCCTAACACTCACCCAAACCCTAACCCTAACCGAATTCCTAACCCTAACCCTAACACTAAGCCTAACCCTAACCCAAACCCAAAACACTTACCCTAACATTAACCCTAACCCTAACCCTAACCCTAACACTAACCCTAACCCTAACCCTAACCCTAACCCTAACCCAAACCCAAACCCTAAACATGACCCTAAAGCAAACGCTAACCCTAACCTGAACTAAAACCCTAACACTAACCCTAACCCTAACCCAAACCCTAAAACTAATCCTAACCCTAAACCTAACCCAAACCCTAACATTAACCCTAAACCTAACTCTAACACTAACCCAAACGCTAAACCTAACACCAACCCTAAGAATATCCCAAACCCTAACTCTAACCCTAACCCAAACCCTAACCCTAACTATAATCCTAACCCTAACCCAAACCATAACACTAATCCTATTCCTAACACTAACCCTAACACTCACCCAAATCCTAACTCCAAACCAAACACTAACCCTAACCCTCACCCTAACACTCAACCAAACCCTAACCCTAACCGAATTCCTAACCCTAAACCTAACACTAAGCCTAACCCTAACCCAAACCCAAAACCTAATACTTACCCTAACACTAACCCTAACCCTAAACCTAACCCAAAAACTAACCCAAACGCTAAACCTGACCCTAAACCTAAAACTAACCCTAACCCAAACCAAACCAAAACCCTAACCCTAACACTAACCCTAACCCTAACCCTAACCCAAACCCTAACCCTAACCCAAACCCTAACCCTAAACCTAACCCTAACCGAAACCCTAACCCTAACCCTAACATTAACACTAACCCAAAACCAAACCCTAATCCTAAAACTAATCCACACCCAAACCGTCACCCTAACTCTAACCCTTAACCTAACCCAAACCCTAAATCTAACCTTAATCCTAACCCTAACTCTAACCCTATTAATAAACCTAACACTAACCCTAACCCTAACCCCAACCCAAACCGTTACTCTAACCCTAACCCTAACCACACCCTAACCCTAAACCTAAACATAACCCTAAACCAAAACCTAACCCTAACCCAAACCCAAACACTAACCCTAAGCCTAATCCTCACCCTTACCCTAACCCTAACCCAACCCATAAACCTAACCGTATCCCTAAACCCAACTCTAACCTAAACCCTATACCTAACCGTAACACTAACAGTAACCCTAACCCAAACAAAACTCAAACCCTAACCATAACCCTAACCCTAACCCTAAGCCTAACCCTAACCCTAACCCTAAACCAAAAACTAACCCTGACACAAACCCTAACCCTAACCCAAAAACTAACCCTAACCCAAAAGCTAACACTAACGCTAAACCTAACACTAACCCTAACCCAAACCAAACCAAAACCCTAAACCTAACACTAAACCTAACCCTAACCCAAACCCTAACCCTAACCCTAAGCCTAATCCTAAGCCTAACCCAAACCCAAACACTAACCCTAAGCCTAATCCTAAACCTAACCCTAACCCAAACACAAACCCTAACCCTAAACTTAACCCTAAACCTAACCCTAAACCTAAGCCAAACACTAACCCTAACACTAACCCAAACACTAACCCTAACCCTAAGCCTAACCCCTAACCCTAACCCTAACCCTAACCCTAACCCTAAACCTAACTCAAACCCTAGACCTAACCCTGACCCAAACACTAACCCTAAACCTAAGCCTAACCCCTAACCCCTAACCCTAACCCTAACATTAACCCTAACACTAAACCTAAACCTAACCCTAAGCCAAACTCTAACCCTAACTTTAACCCTAACGCTAACCCTAACCCTAAACCTAACTCAAACCCTAGCCCTAACCCTAACCCAAACACTAACCCTAAACCTAAGCCTAAGCCCTAACCCCTAACCCTAACCCTAAAACTAAACCTAACCCTAACCCAAACCCTAACCCTAACCCTAACCCAAACAAAACCCTAACACTAACCCTAACCCTAACACTAACACAAGACTTAACCCTAACCCTAAACCTAACCCTAACCCAAACACTAACCCTAACACTAAAGCTAACCTCTAACCCTTAACCCTAACCCTAACCCTAAACCTAAACCTAACCCTAACACAAACCCTAATCCTAACCTTAATCCTAACCCTAACCCTAAACCTAAACCAAACCCTTACCCTAACCCTAACCAAAACACTAACCAGCCCTAAGCCTAACCCCTAATCCCTAACCATAAACTTAACCCTAACCCTAAACCTAAACCTAAACCTATACCTAAACCAAGCCCTAACCCTAACCCTAAGCCTAACCCTAACACTAAACTTAACCCTAACCCAAACCCTAAAACTAACCCTAACCCTAAACCTAACCCAAACCCTAACATTAACCCTAAACCTAACTCTAACACTAACCCTAACCCTAACCCAAAGGCTAAACCTAACACTAACCCTAAGAATAACCCAAACCCTAACTCTAACCCTAACCCAAACGCTAAACCTAAACCAAACCCTAACCCTAACCCTAACCCTAACCCAAACCCTAACCCTAACCCTAAACCTAACCCTAACCCAAACCCTAACCCTAACCCTAACCCTAAACCTAAGCCTAACCCAAACCCAAACACTAACCCTAAACCTAATCCTAAACCTAACCCTAACCCAAACCCAAACCCTAACCCTAAACTTAACCCTAAATCTAATCTTAACCCTAACCCTAACCCTAACCCAAACCCTAACCCTAACCCAAACCCTAACCCTAACGCTAACCCTAAACCTAAGCCTGACCCAAACCCAAACCCTAACCATAAATTTAACCCTAACCCTAACCATAAACCTAAGCAAAACCCTAACCCTAACATTAACCCAAACACTAACCCTAACCCTAAGCCTAACCCTAACATTAACCCTAACCCTAACCCTAAACTTAACCCTAAATCTAATCTTAACCCTAACCCTAACCCTAACCCAAACCCTAACCCTATCCCAAACCCTAACCCTAACGCTAACCCTAAACCTAAGCCTGACCCAAACCCAAACCCTAACCATAAATTTAACCCTAACCCTAACCATAAACCTAAGCAAAACCCTAACCCTAACATTAACCCAAACACTAACCCTAACCCTAACCCTAACCCTAACCGTAACCCAAACCCAAACCCTAAACATGACCCTAAAGCAAACCCTAATCCTAACCTGAACTAAAACCCTAACACTAACCCTAACCCTAACCCAAACCCTAAAACTAACCCTAACCATAACCCAAACCCTAACCCAAACACTAACCCTAAGCCTAACCTTAACCCAAAAACTAACCCTGACACAAACCCTAACCCTAACCCTAAACCAAACCCTAACCCTAACCCTAACCCTAACCCTAACCCTAACCCAAACCCAAACCCTAAACATGACCCTAAAGCAAACCCTAATCCTAACCTGAACTAAAACCCTAACACTAACCCTAACCCTAACCCAAACCCTAAAACTAACCCTAACCATAACCCAAACCCTAACCCAAACACTAACCCTAAGCCTAACCTTAACCCAAAAACTAACCCTGACACAAACCCTAACCCTAACCCTAAAACTAACCGTAACCCTAACCCAAAAAATAACCCTAACCCAAAAGCTAACCCTAACCCTAAACCTAACACTAACCCTAACCCAAACCAAAGCAAAACCCTAAACCTAACACTAAACCTAACCCTAACCCTAACCCAAACTCTAACCCTAACCAATACCCTAACCCTAACCCTAAACGTAACCCAAACCCTAACCCTAACACTAAACCTAACCCTAACACTCACCCAAACCCAAACGTAATCCTCACCCTAACATTAACACTAACCCAAATCCAAACCCTAATAGTAAACCTAATCCAAACTCAAACCGTCACCCTAACTCTAACCATAAACCTAACCCAAACCCTAAATCTAAATTTAACCCTAACACTAACTCTAACCCAATTGATAAACCTAATCCGAACCCAAACCCTAACCCTAACCCTAACCCTAAACAGAAACCAAACCCTAAATCTAATCTTAAACCTAACCCTAACCTGAACTAAAACCCTAACACTAACCCTAACCCTAACCCAAACCCTAAAACTAACCCTAACCATAACCCAAACCCTAACCCAAACCCTAACCCTAACCCTAAACCTAACCCTAACCCAAACCCTAACCCTAACCCTAACCCTAAACCGAAGCCTAACCCAAACCCAAACACTAACCCTAAGCCTAATCCTAAACCTAACCCTAACCCAAACCCAAACCCTAACCCTAAACTTAACCCTAACCCTAACCCTAAACCTAAGCAAAACCCTAAACCTAACCCTAACCGAAACCCTAACCCTAACACTAACCCTAACCCTAACACTAACCCTAACCCTAACCCTAACTCTTTCCCTAATCCTAACCCTAAACCAAACCCTAAACCTAACCCTAACCCTAACCCTAACCCTAACCCAAACCCAAACCCTAAACATGACCCTAAAGCAAACCCTAACCCTAACCTGAACTAAAACCCTAACACTAACCCTAACCCTAACCCAAACCCTAAAACTAACCCTAACCCTAAACCTAACCCAAACCCTAACATTAACCCTAAACCTAACTCTAACACTAACCCAAACGCTAAACCTAACACCAACCCTAAGAATATCCCAAACCCTAACTCTAACCCTAACCCAAACCCTAACCCTAACTATAATCCTAACCCTAACCCAAACCATAACACTAATCCTATTCCTAACACTAACCCTAACACTCACCCAAATCCTAACTCCAAACCAAACACTAACCCTAACCCTCACCCTAACACTCAACCAAACCCTAAACCTAACCGAATTCCTAACCCTAACCCTAACACTAAGCCTAACCCTAACCCAAACCCAAAACCTAATACTTACCCTAACACTAACCCTAACCCTAAACCTAACCCAAAAACTAACCCTAACCCAAACGCTAAACCTGACCCTAAACCTAAAACTAACCCTAACCCAAACCAAACCAAAACCCTAACCCTAACACTAACCCTAACCCTAACCCTAACCCTAACCCTAACCCTAACCCAAACCCTAACCCTAAACCTAACCCTAACCGAAACCCTAACCCTAACCCTAACATTAACACTAACCCAAAACCAAACCCTAATCCTAAAACTAATCCACACCCAAACCGTCACCCTAACTCTAACCCTTAACCTAACCCAGACCCTAAATCTAACCTTAATCCTAACCCTAACTCTAACCCTATTAATACCCCTCACAATAACCCTAACCCTAACCCCAACCCAAACCGTTACTCTAACCCTAACCCTAACCACACACTAAACCTAAACCTAAACATAACCCTAAACCAAAACCTAACCCTAAACCAAACCCAAACACTAACCCTAAGCCTAATCCTAACCCTTACCCTAACCCTAACCCAACCCATAAACCTAACCGTATCCCTAAACCCAACTCTAACCTAAACCCTATACCTAACCCTAACACTAACAGTAACCCTAACCCAAACAAAACTCAAACCCTAACCATAACCCTAACCCTAACCCTAAGCCTAACCCTAACCCTAAACCTAAACCAAAAACGAACCCTGACACAAACCCTAACCCTAACCAAAAAACTAACCCTAACCCAAAAGCTAACCCTAACCCTAAACCTAACACTAACCCTAACCCAATCCAAACCAAAACCCTAAACCTAACACTAAACCTAACCCTAACCCAAACCCTAACCCTAACCCTAAGCCTAAACCTAAGCCTAACCCAAACCCAAACACTAACCCTAAGCCTAATCCTAAACCTAACCCTAACCCAAACACAAACCCTAACCCTAAACTTAACCCTAAACCTAACCCTAAACCTAAGCCAAACACTAACCCTAACACTTACCCAAACACTAACCCTAACCCTAAGCCTAACCCCTAACCCCTAACCCTAACCTTAACCCTAACCCTAAATTTAAGCCTAACCCTAAACCAAAGCCTAACGCTAACCCTAACCCTAACCCTAACCCTAAACCTAACTCAAACCCTAGACCTAACCCTGACCCAAACACTAACCCTAAACCTAAGCCTAACCCCTAACCCCTAACCCTAACCCTAACATTAACCCTAACACTAAACCTAAACCTAACCCTAAGCCAAACTCTAACCCTAACTTTAACCCTAACGCTAACCCTAACCCTAAACCTAACTCAAACCCTAGCCCTAACCCTAACCCAAACATTAACCCTAAACCTAAGCCTAAGCCCTAACCCCTAACCCTAACCCTAACCCTAACCCTAACCCTAAACCTAAACCTAACCCTAACCCAAACCCTAGCCCTAACCCTAACACAAACAAAACCCTAACACTAACACTAACCCTAACTCTAACACAAGACATAACCCTAACCCTCAACCTAACCCTAACCCAAACACTAACCCTAACACTAAGGCTAACCTCTAACCCTTAACCCTAACCCTAACCCTAAACCTAAACCTAACCCTAACACAAACCCTAATCCTAACCTTAATCCTAACCCTAACCCTAAACCTAACCCAAACCCTTACCCTAACCCTAACCAAAACACTAACCCAGCCCTAAGCCTAACCCCTAACCCCTAACCCTAACCTTAACCCTAACCCTAAACCTAATCCTAAACCTATAGCTAAACCAAGCCCTAACCCTAACCCTAAGCCTAACCCTAACACGAAACCTAACCCTAACCCAAACCCTAAAACTAACCCTAACCCTAAACCTAACCCAAACCCTAACATTAACCCTAAACCTAACTCTAACACTAACCCTAACCCTAACCCAAACGCTAAACCTAACACTAACCCTAAGAATAACCCAAACCCTAACTCTAACCCTAACCCAAACGCTAAACCTAAACCAAACCCTAACCCTAACCCTAACCCTAACCCAAACCCTAACCCTAATCCTAAACCTAACCCTAACCCAAACCCTAACCCTAACC
>JAJHUQ010000041.1:1627500-1662500 GCA_035773235.1 Eospalax fontanierii | reverse complement strand
CCACAACCTAAATCTAACCCAAACCCTGACCCTAACCCTAACCCTAATCCTAACCCTAACCCAAACCCTAACTCTAAACCTAACCCTAACCCAAACCCTAAACCTAACCCTAACCCTAACCCAAACCCTAACCCTAATCCTAATCCTAACCCAAACCCAAACCCTACCCCTAACCCTAACCCAAACGCTAACCCTAAACCTAACAATAACCCTAACCCTAAACCTAACCCTAATCCTAACCCAAACCAAACCATAACCCTAACCCTAATGTTAACACTAACCTTAAGTCTAACCCAAACCCTAACCCTAACCAAAACCCAAACCCAAACCTTAAACCCAACCCTAACCCTAATTCTAACCCTAACCCAAACCCTATCCATAACCCTAACCTAACCCAAACACAAATACTAACCCTAACCCGAAACCTAACCCTAACCTTAACACTAAACACAAACCCTAACCCTAACCCTAACCCTAACCCTAAAACTAACCCAAACCCAAATCCTAACACCACCCCAAACCCTAACCCTAACCTAACCCTAACCCAAACGCTAACCATAAGACTAACCCTAAAACTACCTCTAACACAAATCCTTAACCCTAACACTAACACTAAGCCAAACCCTAACCCTAACAATAACCCTTACCCTAAAGCTAACCCTAACCATAACTCGATCCCTAACCCAAACCCAAACCCTAAGCCTAACCCTAATCTAACCAAAAACCTGTCCCTGACCCTGACACTAACACTAACCCTAAAAGAAACACTAAAGCTAACCCTAACCCAAACCCAAACCCAAAACCTAACCCTAACCCTAAGCCTAACCCTAACCCAAACCCAAACCCAAACCCTAAAACTAAACCTAACAATAAACCTAACCCAAACCCAAACCCTGATCCTAACCCTAATCCAAACCCAAACCCTAACCCTAACCCTAACTCTAACCCTAACCCAAAACCAAACCCTAACCCTAACCCTAACCCTAACCCAAACCCTACAACTAACCCTAAACCTAACACTAACACTAACCCAAACCAAACCCTAAACCTAACCCTAACCCTCACCCTAAACCAAATCCACACCCTACCCCTAACCCTACCACTACCACTACCCTACCCCAACCCAAACTCTAAACCTAACCCTAACCCAAACCCAAACCGAAACCCTAACCCTAACATTAACCCTAACCCTAACCCTAAACCTAATCCAAACCCTAACCCTAACCCTAACCCAAACCCTAACCCTAACCCTAAGCCTATCCCCTAACCCTTTCCCTAACCCTAAACCATACCAAACCCTAACACTAACCCTAACAATAACCCTAAATCTAAGTCTAACCCAAAACCTAAACTTAACCCTAACCATAACCCTAACCCTAACCTATATGAAACCCTAACCCTAACCCTAACCCAAACCCTAACTCTAACCTTAACCCTAACCCTAAGCCTAAACCAATTCCTAACCCTAACCCTAACCATCACACTAACCCTAACACAAATCCTTACCCTAACCCTAACCCTAAAACAAACCCTAAGCCTAACAGTTACCCTAACCCTAACACTAAACCTAAGCCTAAGCCAAACCCAAACACTAACCCTAAGCTTAATCCTAACCCTAACTCTAACCCTAACCCTAACCCTAACCCTAACCCTAACCCTAACCCAAACCCAAACCCTAACACTAACCCTAACCCTAACCCAAACCCTAACACTAAACCTAAGCCTAACCCTAACCCTAACCCAAACACAAACCCTAACCATAACCATAATCCTAAGCCTAACTCCTAACCCTTAACCCCTAACACTAACCCTAACCCTAAACCTAACCCTAATCCTAATCCTAATACTAAGCCTAACCCTAACGCTAACCCAAACCCTAATTCTAACCCTAACCCTAACCCTCATCCTAACCCTAACCCTAAACCTAAGCCAAACCCTCACCCCAACCCAAACCCTAATCCTAAACGTAACCCTAAAACTTACCCTAACCCAAACCGAAATCCTAACCCTAACACTTACCGAAACCCTAACGCTAACCCTAACCCTAACCCTAACCCTAATTCTAGCCCTAACCCTAACACTAACCCAAACTCTAACCCTAACCCTAACCCTAATCCTAACCCTAACCCTATTCCAAACCAAACCGGAACCCGAACGAAACCGAAACCCTAACGCTAACCCTTACCCAAACCCTAAACGTAACCCTAACACTAACCTTAACCCTAAACCTAACCCTAAACCTAAACGTAACCCTAACACAAACCCTAATCCTAACCTTAATCCTAACCCTAACACTAAACCTATTCCAAACCCTTACCCTAAACCTAACCAAAACACTAACCCAGCCCTAAGCCTAACCCCTAACCCCTAACCCTAACCTTAACCTAACCCTAAACCTAAACCTAAACCTATACCTAAACCAAGCCCTAACCCTAACCCTAAGCCTAACCCTAACACTAAACCTAACCCTAACCCTAACCCTAACCCTTTCCCTAATCGTAACCCTAAACCAAACCCTAACCCTAACCCTAACCCTAACCCTAACCCAAACCCAAACCCTAACCATGACCCTAAACCAAACCCTAACTCTAACCTGAAATAAAACCCTAACACTAACCCTAACCCTAACCCAAACCCTAAAACTAACCCTAAACCTAAACCTAACCCAAACCGTAACATTAACCCTAAACCTAACTCTAACAGTAACCCTAATCCTAACCCAAATGCTAAACCTAACACTAACCCTAAGCCTAACCCAAACCCTAACTCTAACCCTAACCCAAACCCTAAACCTAACCCTAACCATAACCCTAATCCAACCCCTAACACTAATCCTATTCCTAACACTAACCCTAACACTCACACAAATCCTAACTCCAAACCAAACACTAACCCTAAGCCAAATCCTAACCCTTACCCTAACCCTAACCCAACCCATAAACCTAACCGTATCCCTAAACCCAACTCTAACCTAAACCCTATACCTAACCCTAACACTAACAGTAACCCTAACCCAAACAAAACTCAAACCCTAACCATAACCCTAACCCTAACCCTAAGCCTAACCCTAACCCTAACCCTAAACCAAAAACTAACCCTGACACAAACATTAACCCTAACCCAAAAACTAACCCTAACCCAAAAGCTAACCCTAACCCTAAACCTAACACTAACCCTAGCCCAAACCAAACCAAAACGGTAAACCTAACACTAAACCTAACCCTAACCCAAACCCTAACCCTAACCCTAAGCCTAAACCTAAGCCTAACCCAAACCCAAACACTAACCCTAACCCTAAGACTAACCTCTAACCCCTAACCCTAACCTTAACCCTAACCCTAAACCAAACCCTAACCCTAACCCTAACCCTAACCCTAAGCCTAACCCTAACACTAACCCTAACCCTAAACCTAACCCTTTCCCTAATCCGAAACCTAAACTAAACCCTAACCCTAACCCTAACCCTAACCCTAACCCAAACCCAAACCCTAACCATGACCCTAAAGCAAACCCTAACCCTAACCTGAACTAAAACCCTAACACTAACCCTAACCCTAACCCAAACTCTAAAACTAATCCTAACCCTAAACCTAACCCAAACCCTAACATTAACCCTAAACCTAACTCTAACACTAACCCAAACGCTAAACCTAACATAACCCTAAGAATAACCCAAACCCTAACTCTAACCCTTACCCAAACCCTAACCCTAACTATAATCCGAACCCTAACCCAAACCATAACACTAATCCTATTCCTCACACTAACCCTAACACTCACCCAAATCCTAACTCCAAACCAAACACTAATCCTAACTCTCACACTAACACTCACCCAAACCCTAACCCTAACCGAATTCCTAACCCTAACCCTAACACTAAGCCTAACCCTAACCCAAACCCAAAACACTTACCCTAACATTAACCCTAACCCTAACCCTAACTCTAACCCTAACCCTAACCCTAACCCTAACCCTAACCCAAACCCTAACCCTAAACAAAACCCAAACCCAAACCTTAAACCAAACCCTAACCATAATTCTAACCCTAACCCAAACCCTATCCATAACCCTAACCTAACCCAAACACAAATACTAACCCTAACCCGAAACCTAACCCTAACCTTAACACTAAACCAAACCCTAACCCTAACCCTAAACCTAAACTTAAACCTAACCCTAACACAAACCCTAACCCTAACCCTAACCCTAACCCTAAAACTAACCCAAACCCAAATCCTAACACCACCCCAAACCCTAACCCTAACCTAACCCTAACCCAAACCCTAACCATAAGCCTAACCCTAAAACTACCTCTAACACAATTTCTTAACCCTAACACTAACACTAAGCCAAACCCTAAAACTAACCCTAAACCTAACACTAACACTAACCCAAACCAAACCCTAAACCTAACCCTAACCCTCACCCTAAACCAAATCCAAACTCTAACCCTAACCCTAACACTAACACTAACCTAACCCAAACCAAACTCTAAACCTAACCCTAACCCAAACCCAAACCGAAACCCTAACCCTAACATTAACCCTAACCCTAACCCTAAGCCTAATCCAAACCCTAACCCTAACCCTAAACCAAACCCTAACCCTAACCCTAAGCCTATCCCCTAACCCTTTCCCTAACCCTAACCCATACCAAACCCTAACACTAACCCTAACAATAACCCTAAATCTAAGTCTAACCCAAAACCTAAACTTAACCCTAACCATAACCCTAACCCTAGCCTATAAGAAACCCTAACCCTAACCCTAACCCAAAAGCTAACTCTAACCTTAACCCTAACCCTAAGCCTAAACCAATTCCTAACCCTAACCCTAACCATCACACTAACCCTAACACAAATCCTTACCCTAACCCTAACCCTAAAACAAACCCTAAGCCTAACAGTTACCCTAACCCTAACCCTAAACCTAAGCCTAAGCCAAACCCAAACACTAACCCTAAGCTTAATCCTAACCCTAACTCTAACCCTAACCCTAACCCTAACCCTAACCCAAACCCAAACCCTAACACTAACCCTAACCCTAACCCAAACCCTAACACTAAACCTAAGCCTAACCCTAACCCTAACCCAAACACAAACCCTAACCATAACCATAATCCTAAGCCTAACTCCTAACCCTTAAACCCTAACACTAACCCTAACCCTAAACCTAACCCTAATCCTAATCCTAATACTAAACCTAACCCTAACGCTAACCCAAACCCTAATTCTAACCCTAACCCTAACCCTCATCCTAACCCTAACCCTAAACCTAAGCCAAACCCTCACCCCAACCCAAACCCTAACCCTAAACATAACCCTAAAACTTACCCTAACCCAAACCGAAATCCTAACCCTAACCCTTACCCAAACCCTAACCGAAACCCTAACACTAACCCTAACCCTAACCCTAACCATAATTCTAGCCCTAACCCTAACACTAACCCAAACTCTAACCCTAACCCTAACCCTAAACCTAACCCTAACCCTATTCCAAACCAAACCGAAACCCTAACGCAAACCGAAACCCTAACGCTAACCCTTACCCAAACCCTAAACGTAACCCTAACACTAACCTTAACCCTAAACCTAACCCTAACCCTAATCCTAGCCCTAACCCTAGCACTAACCCAAACCCTAACCCTAACCCTAACCCTAACCCTAAACCTAACCCTAACCCTAATCCCAAAACAAACCTAAAGCCTAACCCTAATCCTAACCCTAAGCCAAAACAAACCCTAACCCTAACCCTAACCCAAACCCTACACCTAACCCTACACCTAACCCTAACCCTCACCCTAACCCATACCCAAACTCTAACCCTAACCCTAACCCTAACCCTAACACTAACCTAACCCAAACCAAACCCTAACCCTCACCCTAACACTAACTCTAACCATAAATCAAACACAAGGCCTAAAACTAACCTTAAACATAACCGTAACCCTAATCCTAAACCTAACCCAAAACCTAACCCTAACACTAACCCAAACCATAACCCTAACCCTAAGTGTAACCCCTAACCCTATCCCTAACCCTAACCCATACCAAACCCTAACCCTAACCCTAACCATAACCCTAAACCTAAGTCTAACCCAAAAGTAAACTTAACCCTAACCCTAACCCTAACCCTAACCCATACGAAACCCTAACCCTAAACCTAACCCTAAACCAAATCCAAACCCTAAACCTAACCCTAATCCAAATCCAAACCCTAACACTAACCCTACACCTAACCCTAACCAAAACCTTAAATCTAACCTTAACCCTAACCCTAAGCCTAAACCTATTCCTAACCCTATCCCTAACCATAAGCCTAACCCTAACACAAACCTTTATCCTAACCCTAAACCTGAAATAAACACTAAGCTTAACTGTAACGCTAACCCTAACTCTAAACCCCAGCCTAAGCAAAACCCAAACACTAACCGTAAGCCTAATCCTAACCCTAACCTTAACCCTAACCCAACCCCTAACCCTAACCCTAACCCTAAACCTTACCCTAACCCAAACCCTAACCCTAATCTTAATGCTAACACTAAGCCTAACCCAAATCAAACCCTAACTGTAACTCTAACCCTAACCCAAACCCCAACCCTAACTCTAACCCTAACCTTAACCCTAACACTAACCCAAACCCAAACCCAAACCCAAACCCAAACCCTAACCCTAACACTAACCCTAAACCTAACCCAAACCCAAACCCTAATCCTAACCCTAATCCAAACCCAAACCCTAAGACTAACCCTAACCCAAACCCTAATTATAACCTTAACCCTAACCCTAACCCTAAACCTATTCCTAACCCTAAACATAACCATAACCCTAACCCTAACACAAACCCTTACCCTAACACTAACCCTAAACCAAAACATAAGCCTAACACTAAACCTAACCCTAACCCTAAACCTAAGCCTAAACCAAACCCAAACAATAACCCTAAGCCTAATCCTAACCCCAACCCTAACTCTAACTCAATCCCTAACCCTAACCCTAACCCTAAACCATACCCAAACCCTAAACCTGACCCTAACCCTAACCCAAACCCTAACCCTAACCCTATCCTAAACCAAACCATAAACTTAACCCTATCCCTAACCAAAACACTAAACCTAACCCTAGCCATAACCCTAACCCAAACCCTAAACCTAACCCCAACCCAAACACTAACCCTAACCCTATCCCTAAACCTAATCCAAACCCTAACCCTAACCCTAACCCAAACCATAACCCTAATCCTAACACTGAACCTAATACACACCCTAACCCTAATCCTAACCCTAACCCTAACCCTAACACAAACCCTAACCCTATCCCTAACCCTAACCCAAACCCTAACCCTAACCCTAATCTTAACCAAACCTAATCCCAAACCCTAACCCTAAACCTAACACAAACCCTAACCCCAACCCTAAACCTAACCCAATCCCAAACCCTAACCCTAACTCTAATCCAAACACTAACCCTAACCCTAACCCTAACCCTAAACCTAACCCTAATCCTAAACCAAACGAAACCCTAAACCTAACCCTAACCCTAAATCTAACCCTAACCCTAACCCAAAACCTAACCCTAACCCAAACCCCAACCCTAACTCTAACTCTAACCTTAACCCTAACCCTAACCCTAACCATAACCCTAACCCTAACCCTAACCCTAACCCTAACTCAAACCCTAGACCTTACCCTAACCCAAACACTAACCCTAAACCTAAGCCTAACCTCTAAACCCTAACCCTAACCCTAACATTAACCCTAACACTAAACCTAAACCTAACCCTAACCCAAACTCTAACCCTAACATTAACCCTAACGCTAACCCTAACCCTAAACCTAACTCAAACCCTAGCCCTAACCCTAACCCAAACACTAACCCTAAACCTAAGCCTAAGCCCTAACCCCTAACCCTAACCCTAAAACTAAGCCTAACCCTAACCCAAACCCTAACCCTAACCCTAACCCAAACAAAACCCTAACACTAACCCTAACCCTAACTCTAACACAAGACTTAACCCTAACCCTAAACCTAACCCTAACCCAAACACTAACCCTAACACTAAGGCTAACCTCTAATCCTTAACCCTAACCCTAACCCTAAAACTAAACCTAACCCTAACACAAACCCTAATCCTAACCTTAATCCTAAACCTAACCCTAAACCTAAACCAAACCCTTACCCTAACCCTAACCAAAACACTAACCCAGCCCTAAGCCTAACCCCTAATCCCTAACCATAAACTTAACCCTAACCCTAAACCTAAACCTAAACCTATACCTAAACCAAGCCCTAACCCTAACCCTAAGCCTAACCCTAACACTAAACCTAACCCTAACCCAAACCCTAAAACTAACCCTAACCCTAAACCTAACCCAAACCCTAACATTAACCCTAAACCTAACTCTAACACTAACCCTAACCCTAACCCAAACGCTAAACCTAACACTAACCCTAAGAATAACCCAAACCCTAACTCTAACCCTAACCCAAACGCTAAACCTAAACCAAACCCTAACCCTAACCCTAACCCTAACCCAAACCCTAACCCTAACCCTAAACCTAACCCTAACCCAAACCCTAACCCTAACCCTAACCCTAAACCTAAGCCTAACCCAAACCCAAACACTAACCCTAAACCTAATCCTAAACCTAACCCTAACCCAAACCCAAACCCTAACCCTAAACTTAACCCTAAATCTAATCTTAACCCTAACCCTAACCCTAACCCAAACCCTAACCCTAACCCAAACCCTAACCCTAACGCTAACCCTAAACCTAAGCCTGACCCAAACCCAAACCCTAACCATAAATTTAACCCTAACCCTAACCATAAACCTAAGCAAAACCCTAACCCTAACATTAACCCAAACACTAACCCTAACCCTAAGCCTAACCCTAACATTAACCCTAACCCTAACCCTAAACTTAACCCTAAATCTAATCTTAAACCTAACCCTAACCCTACCCCAAACCCTAACCCTATCCCAAACCCTAACCCTAACGCTAACCCTAAACCTAAGCCTGACCCAAACTCAAACCCTAACCATAAATTTAACCCTAACCCTAACCATAAACCTAAGCAAAACCCTAACCCTAACATTAACCCAAACACTAACCCTAACCCTAACCCTAACCCTAACCCTAACCCAAACCCAAACCCTAAACATGACCCTAAAGCAAACCCTAATCCTAACCTGAACTAAAACCCTAACACTAACCCTAACCCTAACCCAAACCCTAAAACTAACCCTAACCATAACCCAAACCCTAACCCAAACACTAACCCTAAGCCTAACCTTAACCCAAAAACTAACCCTGACACAAACCCTAACCCTAACCCTAAACCAAACCCTAACCCTAACCCTAACCCTAACCCTAACCCTAACCCAAACCCAAACCCTAAACATGACCCTAAAGCAAACCCTAATCCTAACCTGAACTAAAACCCTAACACTAACCCTAACCCTAACCCAAACCCTAAAACTAACCCTAACCATAACCCAAACCCTAACCCAAACACTAACCCTAAGCCTAACCTTAACCCAAAAACTAACCCTGACACAAACTCTAACCCTAACCCTAAACCTAACCGTAACCCTAACCCAAAAAATAACCCTAACCCAAAAGCTAACCCTAACCCTAAACCTAACACTAACCCTAACCCAAACCAAAGCAAAACCCTAAACCTAACACTAAACCTAACCCTAACCCTAACCCAAACTCTAACCCTAACCAATACCCTAACCCTAACCCTAAACGTAACCCAAACCCTAACCCTAACACTAAACCTAACCCTAACACTCACCCAAACCCAATCCTAATCCTCACCCTAACATTAACACTTACCCAAATCCAAACCCTAATAGTAAACCTAATCCAAACTCAAACCGTCACCCTAACTCTAACCATAAACCTAACCCAAACCCTAAATCTAAATTTAACCCTAACACTAACTCTAACCCAATTAATAAACCTAACCCGAACCCAAACCCTAACCCTAACCCTAACCCTAAACAGAAACCAAACCCTAAATCTAATCTTAAACCTAACCCTAACCTGAACTAAAACCCTAACACTAACCCTAACCCTAACCCAAACCCTAAAACTAACCCTAACCATAACCCAAACCCTAACCCAAACCCTAACCCTAACCCTAAACCTAACCCTAACCCAAACCCTAACCCTAACCCTAACCCTAAACCGAAGCCTAACCCAAACCCAAACACTAACCCTAAGCCTAATCCTAAACCTAACCCTAACCCAAACCCAAACCCTAACCCTAAACTTAACCCTAACCCTAACCCTAAACCTAAGCAAAACCCTAAACCTAACCCTAACCGAAACCCTAACCCTAACACTAACCCTAACCCCAACACTAACCCTAACCCTAACCCTAACCCTTTCCCTAATCCTAACCCTAAACCAAACCCTAAACCTAACCCTAACCCTAACCCTAACCCTAACCCAAACCCAAACCCTAAACATGACCCTAAAGCAAACCCTAACCCTAACCTGAACTAAAACCCTAACACTAACCCTAACCCTAACCCAAACCCTAAAACTAACCCTAACCCTAAACCTAACCCAAACCCAAACATTAACCCTAAACCTAACTCTAACACTAACCCAAACGCTAAACCTAACACCAACCCTAAGAATATCCCAAACCCTAACTCTAACCCTAACCCAAACCCTAACCCTAACTATAATCCTAACCCCAACCCAAACCATAACACTAATCCTATTCCTAACACTAACCCTAACACTCACCCAAATCCTAACTCCAAACCAAACACTAACCCTAACCCTCACCCTAACACTCAACCAAACCCTAAACCTAACCGAATTCCTAACCCTAACCCTAACACTAAGCCTAACCCTAACCCAAACCCAAAACCTAATACTTACCCTAACACTAACCCTAACCCTAAACCTAACCCAAAAACTAACCCTAACCCAAACGCTAAACCTGACCCTAAACCTAAAACTAACCCTAACCCAAACCAAACCAAAACCCTAACCCTAACACTAACCCTAACCCTAACCCTAACCCTAACCCAAACCCTAACCCTAACCCAAACCCTAACCCTAAACCTAACCCTAACCGAAACCCTAACCCTAACCCTAACATTAACACTAACCCAAAACCAAACCCTAATCCTAAAACTAATCCACACCCAAACCGTCACCCTAACTCTAACCCTTAACCTAACCCAAACCCTAAATCTAACCTTAATCCTAACCCTAACTCTAACGCTATTAATAAACCTAACACTAACCCTAACCCTAACCCCAACCCAAACCGTTACTCTAACCCTAACCCTAACCACACCCTAACCCTAAACCTAAACATAACCCTAAACCAAAACCTAACCCTAACCCAAACCCAAACACTAACCCTAAGCCTAATCCTAACCCTTACCCTAACCCTAACCCAACCCATAAACCTAACCGTATCCCTAAACCCAACTCTAACCTAAACCCTAACCCTAACCCAAACCCTAACCGTAACCCTAACCCTAACTCAAACCCTAACCCTAACCCTAACCCAAAACCTAACCCTAAACCTAACCCTAACCCTTATTCTAACCCTAAACCTAACCCAAAAAATAACACTAACCCTAAACCAAACCCTAACCCTAACCCTAACCCTAAACCTAAACCTAACCCAAACCCTAACCCTTACCCAAACCCTAAACCTAAACCTAACCCTAACCTTAATCCTAAACCTAACCCTAACCCAAAAACTAACCCTAACCCGAACCCTAACCCTAACCCTAATCCTAACCCTAACCCTAACCCAAACCCTAACCCTAACTCTATTCCTAACCATAACCCTAAACCTAACCTTAACAAAACCCTAACCCAAACCCTAACCCTAAACCCTAACCCAAACCCTATCCCTAACCCTTACCCTAACCCTAACTCAAACTCTAACCCTAACTCTAACCCTAACCCAAAACCTAAACCTAACCCTAATCCAAACCCTAACCAAAACCCTAACAATAACCCTAACCCTAAACCTATTCCTAACACTAACCCTAACTCTAACCCTAACCCTAACTCTATTCCTAACCCTAACCCTAAACCCTAACCCTAACGAATACCCTAAACATAACCCTCACCCTAACCCTAACCCTAACCCAAAACCTAACCCTAACGCTAACCCTAACAAAAACCCTAACCCTAAACCTAAACCTAACCCAAAAACTAACCGTAACTCGAACCCTAACCCAAACCCTAATCCTAACCCTAACCCTAACCCAAACCCTAACCCTAACCCTATTGCTAACATTAACCCTAAACCTAAACTTAACCCAAACCCTAACCCAAAACATAACCCTAACCCTAACCCTAACCCTAACCCTAACTCAAACACTAACCCTAACCCTAACCCAAACCCTAACCCTAAACCTAACCCTAACCCTTATCCTAACCCTAAACCTAACCCAAAAAATAACACTAACCCTAAACCAAACCCTAACCCTAACCCTAACCCTAACAGTTACCAAACCCTAAACCTAAACCTAACCCTAATCTAACCCTAAACCTAACCTAACCCAAAAACAAACCCTAACTCGAACCCTAACACAAACCCTAATCCTAACCCTAACCCTAAACCAAACCCTAACCCTAACCCTAACCCTAACCCTTACCCAAACCCTAAACCTAAACCTAACCCTAATCTAATCCTAACCCTAACCCTAACCCTAAACTTAAACCTAACTCAAACTCTAACCCTAACTCGAACCCTAACCCTAACCCAAACACTAACCCAAACCCTAACAATAACCCTAACACTATTCTTAACACTAACCCTAACCCTAACCCTAACCCTAAACCCTAACCCTAACCAATACCCTAAACATAAACTTCACGCTAACCCTAACCCTAACCCAAACCCTAACCCTAACCCTAAACCTAACCAAAAACCTAATCCTAACCCTAACCCTAACCCAAAATCTAACCCTAACAATAACCCAAACCCTAACCCTAACCCTAACCCTAACCCTAACCCTAACCCTAACCCTAACCCAAACCCTAACACTAACCCAAACCCTAACCCTAACCCTAAACCAAACCAAAACCCTAACCCTAACTCTAATCCTAACCCTAACCCTAACCCTAACCCCAACCCTAACCCTAACTCAAACCCTAACACTAACCCTAACCCAAACCCTTACCCTAAACCTAACCCTAACCCTTATCCTAACCCTAAACCTAACCCAAAAAATAACACTAACCCTAAAAAAAAACCCTAACCCTAATCAAAACCCTAACATTAAACCTAACCCTAACCCTAACCCAAAACCTAAACCTAACCCTAATCCTAACCCTAACCCTAACCCTAATCCTAACCTTAATCCTAACCCTAACCCTAAACCTAACCCAAACCCTTACCCTAACCCTAACCAAAACACTAACCCAGCCCTAAGCCTAACCCCTAACCCCTAACCCTAACCTTAACCTAACCCTAAACCTAAACCTAAACCTATACGTAAACCAAGCCCTAACCCTAACCCTAAGCCTAACCCTAACACTAAACCTAACCCTAACCCTAACCCTAACCCTTTCCCTAATCGTAACCCTAAACCAAATCCTAACCCTAACCCTAACCCTAACCCTAACCCAAACCCAAACCCTAACCATGACCCTAAACCAAACCCTAACCCTAACCTGAACTAAAACCCTAACACTAACCCTAACCCTAACCCAAACCCTAAAACTAACCCTAAACCTAAACCTAGCCCAAACCGTAACATTAACCCTAAACCTAACTCTAACACTAACCCTAATCCTAACAAAAATGCTAAACCTAACACTAACCCTAAGCCTAACCCAAACCCTAACTCTAACCCTAACCCAAACCCTAAACCTAACCCTAACCATAACCCTAATCCAACCCCTAACACTATTCCTATTCCTAACACTAACCCTAACACTCACTCAAACCCTAACCCTAACCGAATTCCTAACCCTAACCCTAACCCTAAGCCTAACCCTAACCCAAACCCAAAACCTAACACGTACCCTAACACTAAACCTAACCTTAAATCTAACCCTAACCCTAACCCAAAAACTAACCCTAACTCAAATGCTAAACCTGACTCTAAACCTAACACGTACCCTAACACTAACCATAAACCAAACCAAACCAAAACCCTAACCCTAACACTAACCCTAACCCTAACCCAAAACCTAACCCTAACCCAAACCATAAACCTAAACCTAACACTAACCCTAAACCTAAACCTAACCGAAACCCTAACCCTAACACTAACCCTAACCCTAACACTCACCCAAACCCAAAGCTAATCCTAACCCTAACATTAACACTAACCCAAACCCAAACCCTAATACTAAAACTAATCCAAACTCAAACCGTCACCCTAACTCTAACCCTAACCCTAAACCAAACCCTAAATCTAAACTTAACCCTAACCCTAACTCTAACCCAATTAATAAACTTAAACCAAACCCAAACCCTAACCCTAACCCTAATCCTAACCCTAACCCTAAACCCATCCCAAACCATAACCCTACCCCTAACAAAAACCTAACCCTAAACATTAGCCTAAACCTAACCCTAATCCTAACACAAATCAAAACCTAACCCTAACCCTAACCCTAACCGTAACCCTGACCCTCACCCTAACCCAAGCCCCCACCCTAACCCTAACTCTAACCTTCCTCCTAACACTAACCCAAACCCAAACCCAAACCCAAACCCTAACCCTAACCCTAACCCTAACCCTAACCCAAATCCAAACCCTAATCCTAGCCCTGATCCAAACTCAAACCCTAACACTAACCGTAAACCTAACCCTACACCAAACCCTAAGTATAACCTTAACCCTAACCCTTACCGAAACCAAACACTAACCCTAACCCTAAACCTAACTCTAACCCAAAACCTAACCCTAATCCAAACCCAAACGCAAACCCTAACCCTAACCCTAACCCTAAGACTTACCCAAACCCAAACCCTAAACCTAACCCCAACATTGACACTAACCCAAAAAAACCCTAATCCTAACCCTAATGCAAACCCAAACCATAACCCAAACTCTAACCCTAACCCTAAACCAAACCCTAAATCTAATCTTTACCATAACCCTAACCCTAACCCAAACCCTAACCCTAACCCTAAACCTAACCCTAACCCAAACCCTAACAATAACCCTAAACCTAAGCCTAACCCAAACCAAAACACTAACCCTAAGCCGAATCCTAAACCTAACCCTAACTCAAACCCAAACCCTAACCCTAAACTTAACCCTAACCCTAACCCTAAACCTAAGCCAAACCCTAACCCTAACACTAACCCAAACACTAACCCTAACCCTAAGACTAACTTCTAACCCCTAACCCTAACCTTAACCCTAACCCTAAACCAAACCCTAACCCTAACCCTAACCCTAACCCTAAGCCTAACCCTAACACTAACCCTAACCCTAAACCTAACCCTTTCCCTAATCCGAACCCTAAACTAAACCCTAACCCTAACCCTAACCCTAACCCTAACCCTAACCCTAACCCAAACCCAAACCCTAACCATGACCCTAAAGCAAACCCTAACCCTAACCTGAACTAAAACCCTAACACTAACCCTAACCCTAACCCAAACCCTAAAACTAATCCTAACCCTAAACCTAACCCAAACCCTAACATTAACCCTAAACCTAACTCTAACACTAACCCAAACGCTAAACTTAACACTAACCCTAAGAATAACCCAAACCCTAACTCTAACCCTTACCCAAACCCTAACCCTAACTAAAATCCTAACCCTAACCCAAACCATAACACTAATCCTATTCCTAACACTAACCCTAACACTCACCCAAATCCTAACTCCAAACCAAACACTAACCCTAACCCTCACCCTAACACTCACCCAAACCCTAACCCTAACCGAATTCCTAACCCTAACCCTAACACTAAGCCTAACCCTAACCCAAACCCAAAACACTTACCCTAACATTAACCCTAACCCTAACCCTAACCCTAACACTAACCCTAACCCTAACCCTAACCCTAACCCTAACCCAAACCCAAACCCTAAACATGACCCTAAAGCAAACGCTAACCCTAACCTGAACTAAAACCCTAACACTAACCCTAACCCTAACCCAAACCCTAAAACTAATCCTAACCCTAAACCTAACCCAAACCCTAACATTAACCCTAAACCTAACTCTAACACTAACCCAAACGCTAAACCTAACACCAACCCTAAGAATATCCCAAACCCTAACTCTAACCCTAACCCAAACCCTAACCCTAACTATAATCCTAACCCTAACCCAAACCATAACACTAATCCTATTCCTAACACTAACCCTAACACTCACCCAAATCCTAACTCCAAACCAAACACTAACCCTAACCCTCACCATAACACTCAACCAAACCCTAACCCTAACCGAATTCCTAACCCTAAACCTAACACTAAGCCTAACCCTAACCCAAACCCAAAACCTAATACTTACCCTAACACTAACCCTAACCCTAAACCTAACCCAAAAACTAACCCAAACGCTAAACCTGCCCCTAAACCTAAAACTAACCCTAACCCAAACCAAACCAAAACCCTAACCCTAACACTAACCCTAACCCTAACCCTAACCCAAACCCTAACCCTAACCCAAACCCTAACCCTAAACCTAACCCTAACCGAAACCCTAACCCTAACCCTAACATTAACACTAACCCAAAACCAAACCCTAATCCTAAAACTAAACCCCACCCACACCGTCACCCTAACTCTAACCCTTACCCTAACACAAACCCTAACTCTAACCTTAATCCTAACCCTAACTCTAACCCTATTAATAAACCTAACACTAACCCTAACCCTAACCCCAACCCAAACCGTTACTCTAACCCTAACCCTAACCACACCCTAACCCTAAACCTAAACATAACCCTAAACCAAAACCTAACCCTAACCCAAACCCAAACACTAACCCTAAGCCTAATCCTCACCCTTACCCTAACCCTAACCCAACCCATAAACCTAACCGTATCCCTAAACCCAACTCTAACCTAAACCCTATACCTAACCGTAACACTAACAGTAACCCTAACCCAAACAAAACTCAAACCCTAACCATAACCCTAACCCTAACCCTAAGCCTAACCCTAACCCTAACCCTAAACCAAAAACTAACCCTGACACAAACCCTAACCCTAACCCAAAAACTAACCCTAACCCAAAAGCTAACACTAACGCTAAACCTAACACTAACCCTAACCCAAACCAAACCAAAACCCTAAACCTAACACTAAACCTAACCCTAACCCAAACCCTAACCCTAACCCTAAGCCTAATCCTAAGCCTAACCCAAACCCAAACACTAACCCTAAGCCTAATCCTAAACCTAACCCTAACCCAAACACAAACCCTAACCCTAAACTTAACCCTAAACCTAACCCTAAACCTAAGCCAAACACTAACCCTAACACTAACCCAAACACTAACCCTAACCCTAAGCCTAACCCCTAACCCTAACCCTAACCCTAACCCTAACCCTAAACCTAACTCAAACCCTAGACCTAACCCTGACCCAAACACTAACCCTAAACCTAAGCCTAACCCCTAACCCCTAACCCTAACCCTAACATTAACCCTAACACTAAACCTAAACCTAACCCTAAGCCAAACTCTAACCCTAACTTTAACCCTAACGCTAACCCTAACCCTAAACCTAACTCAAACCCTAGCCCTAACCCTAACCCAAACACTAACCCTAAACCTAAGCCTAAGCCCTAACCCCTAACCCTAACCCTAAAACTAAACCTAACCCTAACCCAAACCCTAACCCTAACCCTAACCCAAACAAAACCCTAACACTAACCCTAACCCTAACACTAACACAAGACTTAACCCTAACCCTAAACCTAACCCTAACCCAAACACTAACCCTAACACTAAAGCTAACCTCTAACCCTTAACCCTAACCCTAACCCTAAACCTAAACCTAACCCTAACACAAACCCTAATCCTAACCTTAATCCTAACGCTAACCCTAAACCTAAACCAAACCCTTACCCTAACCCTAACCAAAACACTAACCAGCCCTAAGCCTAACCCCTAATCCCTAACCATAAACTTAACCCTAACCCTAAACCTAAACCTAAACCTATACCTAAACCAAGCCCTAACCCTAACCCTAAGCCTAACCCTAACACTAAACTTAACCCTAACCCAAACCCTAAAACTAACCCTAACCCTAAACCTAACCCAAACCCTAACATTAACCCTAAACCTAACTCTAACACTAACCCTAACCCTAACCCAAAGGCTAAACCTAACACTAACCCTAAGAATAACCCAAACCCTAACTCTAACCCTAACCCAAACGCTAAACCTAAACCAAACCCTAACCCTAACCCTAACCCTAACCCAAACCCTAACCCTAACCCTAAACCTAACCCTAACCCAAACCCTAACCCTAACCCTAACCCTAAACCTAAGTCTAACCCAAACCCAAACACTAACCCTAAACCTAATCCTAAACCTAACCCTAACCCAAACCCAAACCCTAACCCTAAACTTAACCCTAAATCTAATCTTAACCCTAACCCTAACCCTAACCCAAACCCTAACCCTAACCCAAACCCTAACCCTAACGCTAACCCTAAACCTAAGCCTGACCCAAACCCAAACCCTAACCATAAATTTAACCCTAACCCTAACCATAAACCTAAGCAAAACCCTAACCCTAACATTAACCCAAACACTAACCCTAACCCTAAGCCTAACCCTAACATTAACCCTAACCCTAACCCTAAACTTAACCCTAAATCTAATCTTAACCCTAACCCTAACCCTAACCCAAACCCTAACCCTATCCCAAACCCTAACCCTAACGCTAACCCTAAACCTAAGCCTGACCCAAACCCAAACCCTAACCATAAATTTAACCCTAACCCTAACCATAAACCTAAGCAAAACCCTAACCCTAACATTAACCCAAACACTAACCCTAACCCTAACCCTAACCCTAACCGTAACCCAAACCCAAACCCTAAACATGACCCTAAAGCAAACCCTAATCCTAACCTGAACTAAAACCCTAACACTAACCCTAACCCTAACCCAAACCCTAAAACTAACCCTAACCATAACCCAAACCCTAACCCAAACACTAACCCTAAGCCTAACCTTAACCCAAAAACTAACCCTGACACAAACCCTAACCCTAACCCTAAACCAAACCCTAACCCTAACCCTAACCCTAACCCTAACCCTAACCCAAACCCAAACCCTAAACATGACCCTAAAGCAAACCCTAATCCTAACCTGAACTAAAACCCTAACACTAACCCTAACCCTAACCCAAACCCTAAAACTAACCCTAACCATAACCCAAACCCTAACCCAAACACTAACCCTAAGCCTAACCTTAACCCAAAAACTAACCCTGACACAAACCCTAACCCTAACCCTAAAACTAACCGTAACCCTAACCCAAAAAATAACCCTAACCCAAAAGCTAACCCTAACCCTAAACCTAACACTAACCCTAACCCAAACCAAAGCAAAACCCTAAACCTAACACTAAACCTAACCCTAACCCTAACCCAAACTCTAACCCTAACCAATACCCTAACCCTAACCCTAAACGTAACCCAAACCCTAACCCTAACACTAAACCTAACCCTAACACTCACCCAAACCCAAACGTAATCCTCACCCTAACATTAACACTAACCCAAATCCAAACCCTAATAGTAAACCTAATCCAAACTCAAACCGTCACCCTAACTCTAACCATAAACCTAACCCAAACCCTAAATCTAAATTTAACCCTAACACTAACTCTAACCCAATTGATAAACCTAATCCGAACCCAAACCCTAACCCTAACCCTAACCCTAAACAGAAACCAAACCCTAAATCTAATCTTAAACCTAACCCTAACCTGAACTAAAACCCTAACACTAACCCTAACCCTAACCCAAACCCTAAAACTAACCCTAACCATAACCCAAACCCTAACCCAAACCCTAACCCTAACCCTAAACCTAACCCTAACCCAAACCCTAACCCTAACCCTAACCCTAAACCGAAGCCTAACCCAAACCCAAACACTAACCCTAAGCCTAATCCTAAACCTAACCCTAACCCAAACCCAAACCCTAACCCTAAACTTAACCCTAACCCTAACCCTAAACCTAAGCAAAACCCTAAACCTAACCCTAACCGAAACCCTAACCCTAACACTAACCCTAACCCTAACACTAACCCTAACCCTAACCCTAACTCTTTCCCTAATCCTAACCCTAAACCAAACCCTAAACCTAACCCTAACCCTAACCCTAACCCTAACCCAAACCCAAACCCTAAACATGACCCTAAAGCAAACCCTAACCCTAACCTGAACTAAAACCCTAACACTAACCCTAACCCTAACCCAAACCCTAAAACTAACCCTAACCCTAAACCTAACCCAAACCCTAACATTAACCCTAAACCTAACTCTAACACTAACCCAAACGCTAAACCTAACACCAACCCTAAGAATATCCCAAACCCTAACTCTAACCCTAACCCAAACCCTAACCCTAACTATAATCCTAACCCTAACCCAAACCATAACACTCATCCTATTCCTAACACTAACCCTAACACTCACCCAAATCCTAACTCCAAACCAAACACTAACCCTAACCCTCACCCTAACACTCAACCAAACCCTAAACCTAACCGAATTCCTAACCCTAACCCTAACACTAAGCCTAACCCTAACCCAAACCCAAAACCTAATACTTACCCTAACACTAACCCTAACCCTAAACCTAACCCAAAAACTAACCCTAACCCAAACGCTAAACCTGACCCTAAACCTAAAACTAACCCTAACCCAAACCAAACCAAAACCCTAACCCTAACACTAACCCTAACCCAAACGCTAAACCTGACCCTAAACCTAACCCAAACCCTAACCCTAAACCTAACCCTAACCGAAACCCTAACCCTAACCCTAACATTAACACTAACCCAAAACCAAACCCTAATCCTAAAACTAATCCACACCCAAACCGTCACCCTAACTCTAACCCTTAACCTAACCCAAACCCTAAATCTAACCTTAATCCTAACCCTAACTCTAACCCTATTAATAAACCTAACACTAACCCTAACCCTAACCCCAACCCAAACCGTTACTCTAACCCTAACCCTAACCACACACTAACCCTAAACCTAAACATAACCCTAAACCAAAACCTAACCCTAAACCAAACCCAAACACTAACCCTAAGCCTAATCCTAACCCTTACCCTAACCCTAACCCAACCCATAAACCTAACCGTATCCCTAAACCCAACTCTAACCTAAACCCTATACCTAACCCTAACACTAACAGTAACCCTAACCCAAACAAAACTCAAACCCTAACCATAACCCTAACCCTAACCCTAAGCCTAACCCTAACCCTAAACCTAAACCAAAAACGAACCCTGACACAAACCCTAACCCTAACCAAAAAACTAACCCTAACCCAAAAGCTAACCCTAACCCTAAACCTAACACTAACCCTAACCCAATCCAAACCAAAACCCTAAACCTAACACTAAACCTAACCCTAACCCAAACCCTAACCCTAACCCTAAGCCTAAACCTAAGCCTAACCCAAACCCAAACACTAACCCTAAGCCTAATCCTAAACCTAACCCTAACCCAAACACAAACCCTAACCCTAAACTTAACCCTAAACCTAACCCTAAACCTAAGCCAAACACTAACCCTAACACTTACCCAAACACTAACCCTAACCCTAAGCCTAACCCCTAACCCCTAACCCTAACCTTAACCCTAACCCTAAACTTAAGCCTAACCCTAAACCAAAGCCTAACCCTAACCCTAACCCTAACCCTAACCCTAAACGTAACTCAAACCCTAGACCTAACCCTGACCCAAACACTAACCCTAATCCTAATCCGAACCCAAACCCTAACCCTAACCCTAACATTAACCCTAACACTAAACCTAAACCTAACCCTAAGCCAAACTCTAACCCTAACTTTAACCCTAACGCTAACCCTAACCCTAAACCTAACTCAAACCCTAACCCTAACCCTAACCCAAACATTAACCCTAAACCTAAGCCTAAGCCCTAACCCCTAACCCTAACCCTAACCCTAACCCTAACCCTAAAACTAAACCTAACCCTAACCCAAACCCTAACCCTAACCCTAACCCAAACAAAACCCTAACACTAACCCTAACCCTAACTCTAACACAAGACTTAACCCTAACCCTAAACCTAACCCTAACCCAAACACTAACCCTAACACTAAGGCTAACCTCTAACCCTTAACCCTAACCCTAACCCTAAACCTAAACCTAACCCTAACACAAACCCTAATCCTAACCTTAATCCTAACCCTAACCCTAAACCTAACCCAAACCCTTACCCTAACCCTAACCAAAACACTAACCCAGCCCTAAGCCTAACCCCTAACCCCTAACCCTAACCTTAACCCTAACCCTAAACCTAATCCTAAACCTATACCTAAACCAAGCCCTAACCCTAACCCTAAGCCTAACCCTAACACGAAACCTAACCCTAACCCAAACCCTAAAACTAACCCTAACCCTAAACCTAACCCAAACCCTAACATTAACCCTAAACCTAACTCTAACACTAACCCTAACCCTAACCCAAACGCTAAACCTAACACTAACCCTAAGAATAACCCAAACCCTAACTCTAACCCTAACCCAAACGCTAAACCTAAACCAAACCCTAACCCTAACCCTAACCCTAACCCAAACCCTAACCCTAATCCTAAACCTAACCCTAACCCAAACCCTAACCCTAACCCTAACGCTAAACCTAAGCCTAACCCAAACCCAAACACTAACCCTAAACCTAATCCCAAACCTAACCCTAACCCAAACCCAAACCCTAACCCTAAACTTAACCCTAAATCTAATCTTAACCCTAACCCTAACCCTAACCCAAACCCTAACCCTAACCCAAACCCTAACCCTAACGCTAACCCTAAACCTAAGCCTGACCCAAACACAAACCCTAACCATAAATTTAACCCTAACCCTAACCATAAACCTAAGCAAAACCCTAACCCTAACATTAACCCAAACACTAACCCTAACCCTAAGCCAAACCCTAACACTAACCCTAACCCAAACCCTAAACCTTTCCCTAATCCTAACCCTAAACCAAACCCTAACCCTAACCCAAACCCTAACCCTAACCCAAACCCTAACCCTAAACCTAACCCTAACCGAAACCCTAACCCTAACATTAACCCTAACCCTAACACTAACCCTAACCCTAACCCTAACCCTTTCCCTAATCCTAACCCTAAACCAAACCCTAACCCTAACCCTAACCCAAACCCAAACCCTAAACATGACCCTAAAAAAAACCGTAACCCTAACCTGAACTAAAACCCTAACACTAACCCTAACCCTAACCCAAACCCTAAAACTAACCCTAACCCTAAGCTTAACCCAAACCCTAACATTAACCCTAAACCTGACTCTAACACTAACCCTACCCCTAACCCAAACGCTAAACCTAACACTAACGCTAAGAATAACCCAAACCCTAACTCTAACCCTAACCCAAACCCTAACCCTAAACCAAACCCTAACCCTAACACTAACCCTAACCCTAACACTAACCCTAAACCTAACCCTAACCCTAACCCAAACCCTAACCCTAACCCTAAACCTAACCCTAACCCAAACCCTATCCCTTACCCTAACCCTAAACCTAAGCCTAACCCAAACCCAAACACTAACCCTAAACCTAATCCTAAACCTAACCCTAACCCAAACCCAAACCCTAACCCTAAACTTAACCCTAACCCTAACCCTAAACCTAAGCAAAACCCTAATCCTAACACTAACCCAAACACTAACCCTAACCCTAAGCCTAACCCTAACACTAACCCTAACCCTAACCCTAACCCTAACCCTAACCCAAACCCAAACCCTAAACATGACCCTAAAGCAAACCCTAACCCTAACCTGAACTAAAACCCTAACACTAAACCTAACCCTAACCCAAACCCTAAAACTAACCCTAACCCTAAACCTAACCCAAACCCTAACATTAACCCTAAACCTAACTCTAACACTAACCCTAACCCAAACGCTAAACCTAACACTAACGCTAACAATAACCCAAACCCTAACCCTAACCCAAACCCTAACATTAACCCTAAACCTAACTCTAACACTAACCCTAACCCAAACGCTAAACCTAACACTAACGCTAAGAATAACCCAAACCCTAACTCTAACCCTAACCCAAACCCTAACCCTAAACCAAACCCTAACCCTAACACTAACTCTAACCCTAACACTAACCCTAAACCTAACCCTAACCCTAACCCAAACCCTAACCCTAACCCTAAACCTAACCCTAACCCAAACCCTAACCCTTACCCTAACCCTAAACCTAAGCCTAACCCAAACCCAAACACTAACCCTAAACCTAATCCTAAACCTAACCCTAACCCAAACCCAAACCCTAACCCTCAACTTAACCCTAACCCTAACCCTAAACCTAAGCAAAACCCTAATCCTAACACTAACCCAAACACTAACCCTAACCCTAAGCCTAACCCTAACACTAACCCTAACCCCAACCCTAACCCTTTCCCTAATCCTACCCCTAAAATAAACCCTAACCCTAACCCAAACCCTAACCCTAACCCAAACTCTAACCCTAAACCTAACCCTAACCGAAACCCTAACCCTAACACTAACTCTAACCCTAACACTAACCCTAACCCTAACCCTAACCCAAACCCAAACCCTAAACATGACCCTAAAGCAAACCCTAACCCTAACCTGAACTAAAACCCTAAAACTAACCCTAACCATAACCCAAACCCTAACCCAAACACTAACCCTAAACCTAACCTTAACCCAAACCATAAACCTAACCGTTACCCTAACCCAAACCCAAACCGTAACCCTAACACTAACCATAAACCTAACCCTAACCCTAACCCAAACCCAAACCCTAACCCTAAACCTAACCCTAATTCAAACCCTAACCCTAACCCCAAACCAAACCATAACCCTAACTCTAACACTAAACCTAACCCAAATAGTAACCCTAACCCTAACCCAAACCCTAACCCTAAACCAAACCCTAAAACTAAGCCTAAGCCTAAGACTAAATCTAACCCTAACACAAACCCTAACCCTAACCCTAACCCTAAACCTAACCCTAACCCTAACCCAAACGCAAACCCTAACCCTAACGCTAACCCTAACCCAAGCCTTATCCCTAAACCTAACCCTTATCCAAACCCTAAACCTAACCCTAACCCTAACCCGAACCACAACCTAAATCTAACCCAAACCCTGACCCTAACCCTAACCCTAATCCTAACCCTAACCCAAACCCTAACTCTAAACCTAACCCTAACCCAAACCCTAAACCTAACCCTAACCCTAACCCAAACCCTAACCCTAATCCTAATCCTAACCCAAACCCAAACCCTACCCCTAACCCTAACCCAAACGCTAACCCTAAACCTAACAATAACCCTAACCCTAAACCTAACCCTAATCCTAACCCAAACCAAACCATAACCCTAACCCTAATGTTAACACTAACCTTAAGTCTAACCCAAACCCTAACCCTAACCAAAACCCAAACCCAAACCTTAAACCCAACCCTAACCCTAATTCTAACCCTAACCCAAACCCTATCCATAACCCTAACCTAACCCAAACACAAATACTAACCCTAACCCGAAACCTAACCCTAACCTTAACACTAAACACAAACCCTAACCCTAACCCTAACCCTAACCCTAAAACTAACCCAAACCCAAATCCTAACACCACCCCAAACCCTAACCCTAACCTAACCCTAACCCAAACGCTAACCATAAGACTAACCCTAAAACTACCTCTAACACAAATCCTTAACCCTAACACTAACACTAAGCCAAACCCTAACCCTAACAATAACCCTTACCCTAAAGCTAACCCTAACCATAACTCGATCCCTAACCCAAACCCAAACCCTAAGCCTAACCCTAATCTAACCAAAAACCTGTCCCTGACCCTGACACTAACACTAACCCTAAAAGAAACACTAAAGCTAACCCTAACCCAAACCCAAACCCAAAACCTAACCCTAACCCTAAGCCTAACCCTAACCCAAACCCAAACCCAAACCCTAAAACTAAACCTAACAATAAACCTAACCCAAACCCAAACCCTGATCCTAACCCTAATCCAAACCCAAACCCTAACCCTAACCCTAACTCTAACCCTAACCCAAAACCAAACCCTAACCCTAACCCTAACCCTAACCCAAACCCTACAACTAACCCTAAACCTAACACTAACACTAACCCAAACCAAACCCTAAACCTAACCCTAACCCTCACCCTAAACCAAATCCAAACTCTAACCCTAACCCTAACACTAACACTAACCTAACCCAAACCAAACTCTAAACCTAACCCTAACCCAAACCCAAACCGAAACCCTAACCCTAACATTAACCATAAGACTAACCCTAAAACTACCTCTAACACAAATCCTTAACCCTAACACTAACACTAAGCCAAACCCTAACCCTAACAATAACCCTTACCCTAAAGCTAACCCTAACCATAACTCGATCCCTAACCCAAACCCAAACCCTAAGCCTAACCCTAATCTAACCAAAAACCTGTCCCTGACCCTGACACTAACACTAACCCTAAAAGAAACACTAAAGCTAACCCTAACCCAAACCCAAACCCAAAACCTAACCCTAACCCTAAGCCTAACCCTAACCCAAACCCAAACCCAAACCCTAAAACTAAACCTAACAATAAACCTAACCCAATCCCAAACCCTGATCCTAACCCTAATCCAAACCCAAACCCTAACCCTAACCCTAACTCTAACCCTAACCCAAAACCAAACCCTAACCCTAACCCTAACCCTAACCCAAACCCTACAACTAACCCTAAACCTAACACTAACACTAACCCAAACCAAACCCTAAACCTAACCCTAACCCTCACCCTAAACCAAATCCAAACTCTAACCCTAACCCTAACACTAACACTAACCTAACCCAAACCAAACTCTAAACCTAACCCTAACCCAAACCCAAACCGAAACCCTAACCCTAACATTAACCCTAACCCTAACCCTAAACCTAATCCAAACCCTAACCCTAACCCTAACCCAAACCCTAACCCTAACCCTAAGCCTATCCCCTAACCCTTTCCCTAACCCTAAACCATACCAAACCCTAACACTAACCCTAACAATAACCCTAAATCTAAGTCTAACCCAAAACCTAAACTTAACCCTAACCATAACCCTAACCCTAACCTATATGAAACCCTAACCCTAACCCTAACCCAAACCCTAACTCTAACCTTAACCCTAACCCTAAGCCTAAACCAATTCCTAACCCTAACCCTAACCATCACACTAACCCTAACACAAATCCTTACCCTAACCCTAACCCTAAAACAAACCCTAAGCCTAACAGTTACCCTAACCCTAACACTAAACCTAAGCCTAAGCCAAACCCAAACACTAACCCTAAGCTTAATCCTAACCCTAACTCTAACCCTAACCCTAACCCTAACCCTAACCCTAACCCTAACCCAAACCCAAACCCTAACACTAACCCTAACCCTAACCCAAACCCTAACACTAAACCTAAGCCTAACCCTAACCCTAACCCAAACACAAACCCTAACCATAACCATAATCCTAAGCCTAACTCCTAACCCTTAACCCCTAACACTAACCCTAACCCTAAACCTAACCCTAATCCTAATCCTAATACTAAGCCTAACCCTAACGCTAACCCAAACCCTAATTCTAACCCTAACCCTAACCCTCATCCTAACCCTAACCCTAAACCTAAGCCAAACCCTCACCCCAACCCAAACCCTAATCCTAAACGTAACCCTAAAACTTACCCTAACCCAAACCGAAATCCTAACCCTAACCCTTACCGAAACCCTAACGCTAACCCTAACCCTAACCCTAACCCTAATTCTAGCCCTAACCCTAACACTAACCCAAACTCTAACCCTAACCCTAACCCTAATCCTAACCCTAACCCTATTCCAAACCAAACCGAAACCCTAACGAAACCGAAACCCTAACGCTAACCCTTACCCAAACCCTAAACGTAACGCTAACACTAACCTTAACCCTAAACCTAACCCTAAACCTAAACGTAACCCTAACACAAACCCTAATCCTAACCTTAATCCTAACCCTAACACTAAACCTATTCCAAACCCTTACCCTAAACCTAACCAAAACACTAACCCAGCCCTAAGCCTAACCCCCAACCCCTAACCCTAACCTTAACCTAACCCTAAACCTAAACCTAAACCTATACCTAAACCAAGCCCTAACCCTAACCCTAAGCCTAACCCTAACACTAAACCTAACCCTAACCCTAACCCTAACCCTTTCCCTAATCGTAACCCTAAACCAAACCCTAACCCTAACCCTAACCCTAACCCTAACCCAAACCCAAACCCTAACCATGACCCTAAACCAAACCCTAACTCTAACCTGAAATAAAACCCTAACACTAACCCTAACCCTAACCCAAACCCTAAAACTAACCCTAAACCTAAACCTAACCCAAACCGTAACATTAACCCTAAACCTAACTCTAACAGTAACCCTAATCCTAACCCAAATGCTAAACCTAACACTAACCCTAAGCCTAACCCAAACCCTAACTCTAACCCTAACCCAAACCCTAAACCTAACCCTAACCATAACCCTAATCCAACCCCTAACACTAATCCTATTCCTAACACTAACCCTAACACTCACACAAATCCTAACTCCAAACCAAACACTAACCCTAAGCCAAATCCTAACCCTTACCCTAACCCTAACCCAACCCATAAACCTAACCGTATCCCTAAACCCAACTCTAACCTAAACCCTATACCTAACCCTAACACTAACAGTAACCCTAACCCAAACAAAACTCAAACCCTAACCATAACCCTAACCCTAACCCTAAGCCTAACCCTAACCCTAACCCTAAACCAAAAACTAACCCTGACACAAACATTAACCCTAACCCAAAAACTAACCCTAACCCAAAAGCTAACCCTAACCCTAAACCTAACACTAACCCTAACCCAAACCAAACCAAAACGCTAAACCTAACACTAAACCTAACCCTAACCCAAACCCTAACCCTAACCCTAAGCCTAAACCTAAGCCTAACCCAAACCCAAACACTAACCCTAACCCTAAGACTAACCTCTAACCCCTAACCCTAACCTTAACCCTAACCCTAAACCAAACCCTAACCCTAACCCTAACCCTAACCCTAAGCCTAACCCTAACACTAACCCTAACCCTAAACCTAACCCTTTCCCTAATCCGAAACCTAAACTAAACCCTAACCCTAACCCTAACCCTAACCCTAACCCTAACCCAAACCCAAACCCTAACCATGACCCTAAAGCAAACCCTAACCCTAACCTGAACTAAAACCCTAACACTAACCCTAACCCTAACCCAAACTCTAAAACTAATCCTAACCCTAAACCTAACCCAAACCCTAACATTAACCCTAAACCTAACTCTAACACTAACCCAAACGCTAAACCTAACATAACCCTAAGAATAACCCAAACCCTAACTCTAACCCTTACCCAAACCCTAACCCTAACTATAATCCGAACCCTAACCCAAACCATAACACTAATCCTATTCCTCACACTAACCCTAACACTCACCCAAATCCTAACTCCAAACCAAACACTAATCCTAACTCTCACACTAACACTCACCCAAACCCTAACCCTAACCGAATTCCTAACCCTAACCCTAACACTAAGCCTAACCCTAACCCAAACCCAAAACACTTACCCTAACATTAACCCTAACCCTAACCCTAACTCTAACCCTAACCCTAACCCTAACCCTAACCCTAACCCAAACCCTAACCCTAAACAAAACCCAAACCCAAACCTTAAACCAAACCCTAACCCTAATTCTAACCCTAACCCAAACCCTATCCATAACCCTAACCTAACCCAAACACAAATACTAACCCTAACCCGAAACCTAACCCTAACCTTAACACTAAACCAAACCCTAACCCTAACCCTAAACCTAAACTTAAACCTAACCCTAACGCAAACCCTAACCCTAACCCTAACCCTAACCCTAAAACTAACGCAAACCCAAATCCTAACACCACCCCAAACCCTAACCCTAACCTAACCCTAACCCAAACCCTAACCATAAGCCTAACCCTAAAACTACCTCTAACACAATTTCTTAACCCTAACACTAACACTAAGCCAAACCCTAAAACTAACCCTAAACCTAACACTAACACTAACCCAAACCAAACCCTAAACCTAACCCTAACCCTCACCCTAAACCAAATCCAAACTCTAACCCTAACCCTAACACTAACACTAACCTAACCCAAACCAAACTCTAAACCTAACCCTAACCCAAACCCAAACCGAAACCCTAACCCTAACATTAACCCTAACCCTAACCCTAAGCCTAATCCAAACCCTAACCCTAACCCTAAACCAAACCCTAACCCTAACCCTAAGCCTATCCCCTAACCCTTTCCCTAACCCTAACCCATACCAAACCCTAACACTAACCCTAACAATAACCCTAAATCTAAGTCTAACCCAAAACCTAAACTTAACCCTAACCATAACCCTAACCCTAACCTATAAGAAACCCTAACCCTAACCCTAACCCAAAACCTAACTCTAACCTTAACCCTAACCCTAAGCCTAAACCAATTCCTAACCCTAACCCTAACCATCACACTAACCCTAACACAAATCCTTACCCTAACCCTAACCCTAAAACAAACCCTAAGCCTAACAGTTACCCTAACCCTAACCCTAAACCTAAGCCTAAGCCAAACCCCAACACTAACCCTAAACTTAATCCTAACCCCAACTCTAACCCTAACCCTAACCCTAACCCTAACCCAAGCCCAAACCCTAACACTAACCGTAACCCTAACCCAAACCCTAACACTAAACCTAAGCCTAACCCTAACCCTAACCCAAACACAAACCCTAACCATAACCATAATCCTAAGCCTAACTCCTAACCCTTAAACCCTAACACTAACCCTAACCCTAAACCTAACCCTAATCCTAATCCTAATACTAAACCTAACCCTAACGCTAACCCAAACCCTAATTCTAACCCTAACCCTAACCCTCATCCTAACCCTAACCCTAAACCTAAGCCAAACCCTCACCCCAACCCAAACCCTAACCCTAAACATAACCCTAAAACTTACCCTAACCCAAACCGAAATCCTAACCCTAACCCTTACCCAAACCCTAACCGAAACCCTAACACTAACCCTAACCCTAACCCTAACCATAATTCTAGCCCTAACCCTAACACTAACCCAAACTCTAACCCTAACCCTAACCCTAAACCTAACCCTAACCCTATTCCAAACCAAACCGAAACCCTAACGCAAACCGAAACCCTAACGCTAACCCTTACCCAAACCCTAAACGTAACCCTAACACTAACCTTAACCCTAAACCTAACCCTAACCCTAATCCTAGCCCTAACCCTAGCACTAACCCAAACCCTAACCCTAACCCTAACCCTAACCCTAAACCTAACCCTAACCCTAATCCCAAAACAAACCTAAAGCCTAACCCTAATCCTAACCCTAAGCCAAAACAAACCCTAACCCTAACCCTAACCCAAACCCTACACCTAACCCTACACCTAACCCTAACCCTCACCCTAACCCATACCCAAACTCTAACCCTAACCCTAACCCTAACCCTAACACTAACCTAACCCAAACCAAACCCTAACCCTAACCCTAACACTAACTCTAACCATAAATCAAACACAAGGCCTAAAACTAACCTTAAACATAACCGTAACCCTAATCCTAAACCTAACCCAAAACCTAACCCTAACACTAACCCAAACCATAACCCTAACCCTAAGTGTAACCCCTAACCCTATCCCTAACCCTAACCCATACCAAACCCTAACCCTAACCCTAACCATAACCCTAAACCTAAGTCTAACCCAAAAGTAAACTTAACCCTAACCCTAACCCTAACCCTAACCCATACGAAACCCTAACCCTAAACCTAACCCTAAACCAAATCCAAACCCTAAACCTAACCCTAATCCAAATCCAAACCCTAACACTAACCCTACACCTAACCCTAACCAAAACCTTAAATCTAACCTTAACCCTAACCCTAAGCCTAAAACTATTACTAACCCTATCCCTAACCATAAGCCTAACCCTAACACAAACCTTTATCCTAACCCTAAACCTGAAATAAACACTAAGCTTAACTGTAACGCTAACCCTAACTCTAAACCTCAGCCTAAGCAAAACCCAAACACTAACCCTAAGCCTAATCCTAACCCTAACCTTAACCCTAACCCAACCCCTAACCCTAACCCTAACCCTAAACCTTACCCTAACCCAAACCCTAACCCTAATCTTAATGCTAACACTAAGCCTAACCCAAATCAAACCCTAACTGTAACTCTAACCCTAACCCAAACCCCAACCCTAACTCTAACCCTAACCTTAACCCTAACACTAACCCAAACCCAAACCCAAACCCAAACCCAAACCCTAACCCTAACACTAACCCTAAACCTAACCCAAACCCAAACCCTAATCCTAACCCTAATCCAAACCCAAACCCTAAGACTAACCCTAACCCAAACCCTAATTATAACCTTAACCCTAACCCTAACCCTAAACCTATTCCTAACCCTAAACATAACCATAACCCTAACCCTAACACAAACCCTTACCCTAACACTAACCCTAAACCAAAACATAAGCCTAACACTAAACCTAACCCTAACCCTAAACCTAAGCCTAAACCAAACCCAAACAATAACCCTAAGCCTAATCCTAACCCCAACCCTAACTCTAACCCAAGCCCTAACCCTAACCCTAACCCTAAACCATACCCAAACCCTAAACCTGACCCTAACCCTAACCCAAACCCTAACCCTAACCCTATCCTAAACCAAACCATAAACTTAACCCTATCCCTAACCAAAACACTAAACCTAACCCTAGCCATAACCCTAACCCAAACCCTAAACCTAACCCCAACCCAAACACTAACCCTAACCCTATCCCTAAACCTAATCCAAACCCTAACCCTAACCCTAACCCAAACCATAACCCTAATCCTAACACTGAACCTAATACACACCCTAACCCTAATCCTAACCCTAACCCTAACCCTAACACAAACCCTAACCCTATCCCTAACCCTAACCCAAACCCTAACCCTAACCCTAATCTTAACCAAACCTAATCCCAAACCCTAACCCTAAACCTAACACAAACCCTAACCCCAACCCTAAACCTAACCCAATCCCAAACCCTAACCCTAACTCTAATCCAAACACTAACCCTAACCCTAACCCTAACCCTAAACCTAACCCTAATCCTAAACCAAACGAAACCCTAAACCTAACCCTAACCCTAAATCTAACCCTAACCCTAACCCAAAACCTAACCCTAACCCAAACCCCAACCCTAACTCTAACTCTAACCTTAACCCTAACCCTAACCCTAACCATAACCCTAACCCTAACCCTAACCCTAACCCTAACTCAAACCCTAGACCTTACCCTAACCCAAACACTAACCCTAAACCTAAGCCTAACCTCTAAACCCTAACCCTAACCCTAACATTAACCCTAACACTAAACCTAAACCTAACCCTAACCCAAACTCTAACCCTAACATTAACCCTAACCCTAACCCTAACCCTAAACCTAACTCAAACCCTAGCCCTAACCCTAACCCAAACACTAACCCTAAACCTATACCTAACCCCTAACCCCTAACCCTAACCCTAACCCTAACCCTAAAACTAATCCTAACCCTAACCCAAACCCAACCCAACCCTAACCCAAACAAAACCCTAACACTAACCCCAACCCTAACTCTAACACAAGACTTAACCCTAACCCTAAACCTAACCCTAACCCAAACACTAACCCTAACCCTAAGGCTAACCTCTAACCCTTAACCCTAACCCTAACCCTAAACCTAAACTTAACCCTAACACAAACCCTAATCCTAACCTTAATCCTAACCCTAACACTAAACCTATTCCAAACCCTTACCCTAACCCTAACCAAAACACTAACCCAGCCCTAAGCCTAACCCCTAACCCCTAACCCTAACCTTAACCTAACCCTAAACCTAAACCTAAACCTATACCTAAACCAAGCCCTAACCCTAACCCTAAGCCTAACCCTAACACTAAACCTAACCCTAACCCTAACCCTAACACTTTCCCTAATCGTAACCCTAAACCAAACCCTAACCCTAACCCTAACCCTAACCCTAACCCAAACCCAAATCCTAACCATGACCCTAAACCAAACCCTAACCCTAACCTGAACTAAAACCCTAACACTAACCCTAACCCTAACCCAAACCCTAAAACTAACCCTAAACCTAAACCTAACCCAAACCGTAACATTAACCCTAAACCTAACTCTAACAGTAACCCTAATCCTAACCCAAATGCTAAACCTAACACTAACCCTAAGCCTAACCCAAACCCTCACTCTACGCCTAACCCAAACCCTAACCCTAACCCTAACCCTATACCAAAAACTAACCCTGACACAAACCCTAACCCTAACCCAAAAACTAACCCTAACCCAAAAGCTAACCCTAACCCTAAACCTAACACTAACCCTAACCCAAACCAAACCAAAACCCTAAACCTAACACTAAACCTAACCCTAACCCAAACCCTAACCCTAACCCTAAGCCTAAAACTAAGCCTAACCCAAACCCAAACCCTAACCCTAAACTTAACCCTAAACCTAACCCTAAACCTAAGCCAAACACTAACCCTAACACTAACCCAAACACTAACCCTAACCCTAAAACTAACCTCTAACCCCTAACCCTAACCTTAACCCTAACCCTAAACCTTAACCTAACCCTAAAC
>JAJHUQ010000041.1:1590000-1622500 GCA_035773235.1 Eospalax fontanierii | reverse complement strand
AACCCTAACCCTAACCCTAACCCTAACCCTAACCCTAACCCTATTCCTAACCCTAACGCTAAACCTTTACCCTAACCAATACCCTAAACATAACCCTCACGCTAACCCTAACACTAACCCTAAACCTAACCAAAACCCTAACCCTAACCCTAACCTTAACCCAAACCAAAACCCTAACCCTAACTCTAATCCTAACTCTAACCCTAATCAAAACCCTAACATTAACCCTAACCCTAACCCTAACCCTATTCCTAACCTTAACCCTAAACCTAACCTTAACCCAAAACCTAACCTTAAATCTAACCCAAACCCTATCCCTAACTCAAACCCTAACCCTAAGACAAACCCTAACCCTAAAACTAACCCTAACCCAAATCCTAAACCTAACACTAACCGTAACCAAAACCCTAACCCTAACACTAACACTTACCCTAAGGCTAAACCAAAACCTAACCCTAAACCTAACCGAAACCAAAAGCCTAAACCTAACTCTAATCCTAACCCAAACCCAAATCCTAACCCTAACCCTAACCCTATCCCTAACCCTAACCCTAACCCAAACACTAACCCAAACCCTAAGAATAACCCTAACCCTATTCCTAACACTACCCCTAACCCTAACCCTAACCCTAACCCTAAACCCTAAGCCTAACCAATACCCTAAACATAACCTTCACGCTAACCCTTACCCTAACCCAAACCCTAACCCTAACCCTAAACCTAACCAAAAACCAAAACCTAACCCTAACCCAAACCCTAACCCTAACCCTATTCCTAACATTAACCCTAAACCTAAACTTAACCCAAACCCTAACCCAAACCTTAACCCAAACCCTAACCCTAACCATAACCCTAACCCAAACCCTAACCCAAATCCTAACCCTAACCCTAACCCTAACCCTAACCCTAACTCAAACACTAACCCTAAACCTAACCCAAAACCTAACCCTAAACCTAACCCTAACCCTTATCCTAACCCTAAACCTAACCCAAAAAATAACACTAACCCTAAACCAAACCCTAACCCTAACCCTTACACAAACCCTAAACCTAACCTGACCCTAATCTAATCCTAACCCTAACCCTAACCCAAAAACAAACCCTAACTCGAACCCTAACCCAAACCCTAATCCTAACCCTAACCCTAACCCAAACCCTAACCCTAACCCTATTCCTAACCCTAACCCTAACCCACACACTAACCCTAAACTTAACCCTAACTCAAACTCTAACCCTAACTCTAATCCTAACCCTAACCCAAACACTAACCCAAACCCTAACAATAAACCTAACCCTATTCCTAACACTAACCCTAACCCTAACCCTAACCCTAACCCTAACCCTATTCCTAACCCTAACCCTAAACCCTAACCCTAACCAATACCCTAAACATAACCTTCACGCTAACCCTAACCCTAACCCAAACCCTAACCCTAACCCTAAACCTAACCCTAACCCTAACTCAAACACTAACCCTAACCCTAACCCAAAACCTAACCCTAAACCTAACCCTAACCCTTATCCTAACCCTAAACCTAACCCAAAAAATAACACTAACCCTAAACCAAACCCTAACCCTAACCCTAACCCTAACCCTTACACAAACCCTAAACCTAAACCTAACCCTAATCTAATCCTAACCCTAAACCTAACCCAAAAACAAACCCTAACTCGAACCCTAACCCAAACCCTAATCCTAACCCTAACCCTAACCCAAACCGTAACCCTAACCGTATTCCTAACCCTAATCCTAAACCTAACCTTAACCCAAACCCTAACCCACACCCTAACCCTAAACTTAACCCTAACTCAATCTCTAACCCTAACTCGAACCTTAACCCTAACCCAAACACTAACCCAAACCCTAACAATAACCCTAACACTATTCCTAACACTAACCCTAACGCTAACCCTAACCCTATTCCTAACCCTAACACTAAAACCTAACCCTAACCAATACCCTAAACATAACCTTCACGCTAACCCTAACACTAACCCAAACCCTAACCATAACCCTAAACCTAACCAAAAACCTAAACCTAACCCTCACCCTAACCCTAACCCAAACTCTAACCCTAACACTAACCCTAACCCTAACACTAACCCAAATCCTAACCCTAACATTAACCCAAACCAAAATCCTTAACCTAACTCTAATCCTAACCCTAACCCTAATCAAAACCCTAACATTAATCCTAACCCTAACCCTATCCCAAAACTTAACCTTACCCTAATCCTAACCCTAACCCTAACCCTAATCCTAACCCTAACCCTAACCCCAACACAAATCCAACCCCTAACCCTAACACTAACCCTAATCCTAATTCTAACCAGAACCCAAACCATAACCCTAACCCTAACCCTAACCCTAACCCTAAACCTAACATTAACCCTAACCCTAAACCAAACCCTAACTCTAACCCTAAGCCTTACCCTCTCCCTAATCCTAACCCTATTCCTAACCCTAACACTAACCCTAACCCAAAACCACACCGTAACCACAAACCTAACTCAAACCCTAACCTTATACCTAACCCAAACCCAAACACTAACCCTAACCTTAACCCTAAACCAAACCCTAAACCTAAACCTAACCCTAACCCTAACCCTAACCCTAACCCTATTGCTAATCCTAACCCTAACCCTAACTTTCAACCAAATCCTAACCCAAACCCTAACCCTAAACCTAACCCTAACCCAAACGCTAACCCTCACCCTAAACCTAAGCCAATCCCTAATCTTAACCCTAATCCTAATCCTAACCCTAACGCTAACCCTAACACAAATTCTAACCCTAACCCAAACCCTAAACTAACACTAAACCTAACCCTAAGCCTATCCCAAACCCTAACCCTAACCCTAATTCTAATCCTAACCCAAACCCTAACCCTAACACTAACCCAAACCATAAACCTAACCCTAACCTTAACCCTAATGCTAAACCTAAACCTAATTCAAACTCAAACCCTAACCCTAACCCTAAACCTAACCCTAACCCAAACCCTAACCCTAACCCTTGACGCTAAACCTACCCCTAATCCTAACCCTAATCCTAACCCTAACCCAAATGCAAAACCTAATCCTAACCCTAAGCCCTAAACCTAATCCTAATGCTAACCCTAAACCTAACCCAAACACAAACCCTAAACTTAACCCTAATCGTAACTCTAATACTAACCCTAATCCTAATCCACACCCTAACCCTAATACTAACCCTAACCCTAACACTAACCCTAATCCTAACCGAAACCCAAACCCAAACCCTAACCGTAACCAAAACCCTAACCCTAAACCTAACGCCAACCCTTACCCAAACCCAAATCATAACCCTAACCCGAACCCTAACCTTAACCCTAAACCTAAATTTAACCCAAACCCTAACCCTAACCCGAACCCTAAACCTAACCCTAACGCTATCCCTAACCTTAAAACTAACCCAAACCCAAACCCTAAACTTAACCCTAATCATAAACCTAACCCAAAACCAAACCCTAAACCAAACACTAACCTTAACACTAAGCCTAACCCTAACACTATCACTAACCCTAACCCTAACCCTAATTATAACCGAAACCCAAACCCTAACCCTAACCCTAACCTTAACCCTAATGCTAAACCTAATCCTAACTCAAACTCAAACCCTAAACCTAACCCTAACCCTAAACCAAACCCTAACCCTAACCCTAACCCTAACCCTAACTCAAACCCTAACCATAACCTTAAATCTAACCCGAACCCAAAACCTAAACCCAACCCTAACACAAACTCTAACCCAAACCCTAACAATAACCCTAACCCTAACCCTATTCCTAACCCTAACCGTAACCCTAACCCTAACCCTAACCCTATTCTTAACCCTAACCCTAACCTTAACCCAAACCCTAACCCTAAACCTAACCCTAACCCAAACCCTAATCAAACCCTAACCCTAACCCAAACCCTAACCCTAACACTAACCCTAACCGTAACCCTAAACCTAACCCTAACCTTAACCCAAAAAGTAAACCTAACCCTAAACCTAACCCTAACCCAAAACCTAACCCTAACCCAAATCCTAATCCTAACCCTAACCCTGATCCTAAACCTAAATCTAACCCTAACCCAAAACCTAACCCTAACCCTAACCCTAACCCAAACCCTAACCCTAACCGTAACCCTAACCCAAACCATAACACTAACCCATTTCTTAACCCTAATGCTAACCCTAAACATAACTCAAACTCAAACCTAACCCTAAACCTAACCCTAACCCAAGCACTAACCCTAACACTTACCTAACCCTAACTCAAACCCTAACCATAACCCTAACCCTAACCCTAACCCAAACCCTAACGCTAACACTAACCCTAACCCTAACACTAACCCAAATCCTAACCCTAACCCTAACCCAAACCAAAACCCTAACCCTAACTCTAACTCTAATCCTAAACCTAACCCTAATCCTAACCCTAACCCTAACCCTAACACAAACCCAACCTCTAACACTAACCCTAACCCTAACCCAAACCCTAACCCTAACCCTAACCCTAACCGTAACTCAAACCCTAACCCTAACCCTTACCCTAACTCAAACCCTAACCCTAACCCTAAAACTAACCCTAACCCAAACCCTAACCCAAATCCTAACCCTAACCCTAACCATTACCCTAACCCTAACTCAAACACTAACCCTAACCCTAACCCAAACCCTAACCCTAAACCTAACCCTAACCCTTATCCTAACCCTAAACCTAACCCAAAAAATAACACTAACCCTAAACCAAACCCTAACCCTAACCCTAACCCTAACCCTAACCCTAACCCTAACCCAAACCCTAACCCTTACCCGAACCCTAAAACTAAACCTAACCCTAACCCGAATCCTAACCCTAACCCTAAGTGAAAAACTAACCCTAACTCGAAACCTAACCCAAACTCTAACCCTAACCCTAACCCTAACCCTAACCCTAACCCAAAACCTAACCCTTACCCGAACCCTAAACCTAAACCTAAACCTAACCCGAATCCTAACCCTAACCCTAACCCAAAAACTAACCCTAACTCGAAACCTAACCCAAACCCTAATCCTAACCCTAACCCTAACCCTAACACAAACCCAACCCCTAACCATAACCGTAACCCTAACCCAAACCCTAACCCTAAACCTAACCCTAACTCAAACCCTAAACCTAAACCTAACCCTAACCCTAACCCTAAACCTAACCCTAACCCAAACCCTAACACTAACCCAAACCATAACACTAACCCTAAACCAAACGAAAACCCTAAACCTAACTCTAATCCTAACCCTAAACCTAACCCTAACCATAACCCTAACCCTAACCTTAACCCAAACACTAACGCAAACCCAAACCCAAAACCAATCCCTAAACCTAACCCTAACCCTAACTCAAACTCTAACCCTAACTCTAACCCTAACTCAAACCCTAAACCAAACCCTAATGCAAACCCTAACCGAAACCCTAACAATAACCCTAACCCTAACCCTATTCCTAACACTAACCCTAACCCTAACCCTATTCCTAACCCTAACCCTAAACCCTTAACCTAACCAATACCCTAAACATAACCCTCATGCTAACCCTAACCCTAACCCAAACCCTAACACTAACCCTAACTCTAACCAAAACCCTAACCCTAACCCTAACCTTAACCCAAACCAAAACCCTAAAACTAACTCTAATCCTAATTCTAACCCTAATCAAAACCCTAACATTAACCCTAACCCTCACCCTAACCCTATTCCTAACCTTAACCCTACACATAAACTTAACTCAAAACCTAACCTTAAATCTAACCCAAACCCTAACCCTAACTCAAACCCTAACCCTAAGACAAACCCTAACCCTAAAACTAACCCTAACCCAAATCCTAAACCTAACACTAACCCTAACCCAAACCCAAACCCTAACACTAACACTTACCCTAAGGCTAACCCAAAACCTAACCCTAAACCTAACCGAAACCAAAAGCCTAACCCTAACTCTAATCCTAACCCTAACCCTAATCCTAACCCTAACCCTAACACTAACCCAAATCCTAAACCTAACCCTAATCCTAACTCTAACCCTAACCCTAATCGTAACCCTAAACCTAAACCTAACCCACACCCAACCCCTAACTCTAACCCTAACCGAAACACTAACTCAAACCCTAACCCTACCCCTAACCCAAACCCTAACCCTTTTCCTAACCCTAACACAAACCCTAACAATAATCCTAACCCTAACCCTATTCCTAACCCTAACCCTAACCCAAACCCTAACCCTAATCCTAACCCTAACCCTAACCCAAAAACTAAACCTAACCCTAACCCAAGCCCTAACCCTAACACTAATCCTAAACCTAACCCTAACGTTAACCCTAACTCAAACCCTAACCCTAACCCAAACCCTAACCCTAACACTAACCATAACCCTAATCCTAAACCTAACACTAACCCTAAACCTAACACTAACCCTAACCCTAACCCTAACCCTAACCCAAACCCTAACCCTTACCCAAACCCTAAACCTAAACCTAACCCTAACCCTAATCCTAACCCTAACCCTAACCCAAAAACTAACCATAACTCGAACCCTAACCCAAACCCTAATCCTCACCCTAACGCTAACCCAAACCCTAAACCTAACCCTATTTCTAACCCTAAACCTAAACCTACCCTTAACCCAAACCCTAACCCAAAACCTAACCCTAACCCTAACTCAAACTCTAACCCTAACTCGAACCCTAACCCTAACCCAAACACTAACCCAAACACTAACAATAATCCTAACACTATTCCTAACACTAACCCTAACACTAACCCTAACCCTAACACTAACCCTAACCCTATTCCTAACCCTAACCCTAACCCTAAACCTAACCAAAAACCTAAACCTAACCCTAACCCAAACCCTAACCCTAAACCTATTCCTAACATTAACCCTAAACCTAAACTTAACCCAAACCCTAACCCAAACCCTAACCCTAACCCTAACCCTAACCATAACCCTAACCCAAACCCTAACCCAAATCCTAACCCTAACCCTAACCCTAACCCTAACCCTAACTCAAACACTAACCCTAACCCTAACCCAAAACCTAACCCTAAACCTAACCCTAACCCTTATCCTAACCCTAAACCTAACCCAAAAAATAACACTAACCCTAAACCAAACCCTAACCCTAACCCTAACCCTAACCCTTACACAAACCCTAAACCTAAACCTAACCCTAATCTAATCCTAACCCTAACCCTAACCCAAAAACAAACCCTAACTCGAACCCTACCCCAAACACTAATCCTAACCCTAACCCTAACCCAAAACCTAACCCTAACCCTATTCCTAACCCTAACCCTAAACCTAACCTTAACCCAAACCCTAACCCACACCCTAACCCTAAACTTAACCCGAACTCAAACTCTAACCCTAACTCGAACCTTAACCCTAACCCAAACACTAACCCAAACCCTAACAATAACCCTAACACTATTCCTAACACTAACCCTAACCCTAACCCTAACCCTAAACCTAACCCTATTCCTAACCCTAACCCTAAACCCTAAGCCTAAGCAATACCCTAAACATAATCTTCACGCTAACCCTAACCCTAACCCAAACCCTAACCCTAACCCTAAACCTAACCAAAAACCTAAACCTAACCCGAACCCTAACCCTAACCCAAACTCTAACCCTAACACTAACCCTAAACCTAACACTAACCCACATCCTAACCCTAACCTTAACCCAAACCAAAACCCTAAACCTAACTCTAATCCTAACCCTAACCCTAATCAAAACCCTAACATTAAACCTAACCCTAACCCTATCCCAAAACCTAAACCTAACCCTAATCCTAACCCTAATCCTAACCCTAACCCTAACCCTAATCCTAACCCTAACCCTAACCCTAACACAAATCCAACCCCTAACCCTAACCCTAACCGTAATCCTAATTCTAACCCGAACCCAAACCATAACCCTAACCCTAATCCTAACCCTATCCCTAACCCTAACACTAACCCTAACCCAAAACCACACCGTAACCACAAACCTATCTCAAACCCTAACCTTAAACCTAACCCAAACCCAAACCCTAACCCTAAACTTAACCCTAAACCAAACCCTAAACCTAAACCTAACCCTAACCCTAACTCTAACCCTAACCCTATTGCTAATCCTAAACCTAACCCTAACTTTAAACCAAATCCTAACCCAAACCCTAACCCTAAACCTAACCCTAACCCAAACGCTAACCCTCACCCTAAACCTAAGCCAATCCATAATCTTAACCCTAATCCTAATCCTAACCCTAACGCTAACCCTAACACAAATTCTAACCCTAACCCAAACCCTAAACCTAACACTAAACCTAACCCTAAGCCTATCCCAAACCCTAACCCTAACCCTAATTCTAATCCTAACCCAAACCCTAACCCTAACACTAACCCAAACCATAAACCTAACCCTAACCTTAACCCTAATGCTAACCCAAAACCTAATTCAAACTCAAACCCTAACCCTAACCCTAAACCTAACCCTAACCCAAACCCTAACATTAACCCTAACCCTACCCCTAATCCTAACCCTAATCCTAACCCTAACCCAAACCCTAAACCTAATCCTAACAGTAAGCCCTAAACCTAAACCTAATGCTAACCCTAAACCTAACCCAAACACAAACCCTAAACTTAACCCTAATCGTAACCCTAATACTAACCCTAACCCTAATCCACACCCTAACCCTAACACTAACCCTAACTCTAACCCTAAACCTAATCCTAACCGAAACCCAAACCCTAACCCTAACCCTAACCCAAACCCTAACCCTAAACCTAACCCTAAACCTTTTCCTAACCCTAACACAAACCCTAACAATAATCCTAACCCTAACCCTATTCCTAAATCTAACCCTAACCCTAACCCTAACCCTAATCCTAACCCTAACCCTAACCCAAAAACTAACCCTAACCCTAACCCAAACCCTAAACCTAACACTAATCCTAATCCTAACCCTAACGTTAACCCTAACTCAAACCCTAACCCTAACCCAAACCCTAACCCTAACACTAACCATAACCCTAATCCTAAACCTAACACTAACCCTAACCCTAACACTAACCCTAACCCTAACCCTAACCCTAACCCTAACCCTAACCCTATTCCTAACACTAACCCTAACCCTAACCCTAACCCTAAACCTATTAATAACCCTAACCCTAAACCCTAACCCTAAACAATACCCTAAACAAAACCGTCACGCTAACCCTAACCCTAACCCAAACCCTAACCCTAACCCTAAACCTAACCAAAAACCTAAATCTAACCCTAAACCTAACCCTAACCCAAACCCTAACCCTAAAATTAACCCTAACCCTAACACTAACCCAAATCCTAACCCTAACATTAACCCAAACCAAAACCCTAAACTTATCTCTAATCCTAACCCTAACCCTAATCAAAACCCAAACATTAAACCTAACCCTAACCCTAACCCAAAACCTAAACCTAACCCTAATCCTAACCCTAACCCGAACCCTAATCCTAACCCTAACCCTAACCCTAACACAAACCCAACCCCTAACCCTAACCCTATCCCTAAACCAAACCCTAACTCTAAACCTAACCCTAACTCAAACCCTAACCCTAACCGTAACCCTAACCCAAACCCTAACCCTAAATCTAACCCTAACCCTAATCCTAACCCTAACCCTAACCCAAAAACTAACCCTAACAATAACCCAAACCCTAACCCTAACCCTAACCCTAACCCAAACCCTAACACTAACCCAAACCCTAACCCTAACCCTAAACCAAACCAAAACCCTAACCCTAACTCTAATCCTAACCCTAACCCTAACCTAACCCTAACCCTAACTCAAACCCTAAACCTAACCCTAACTCAAACCCTAAACCTAAACCTAACCCTAACCCTAACCCTAACCATAACTCTAACCCAAACCCTAACACTAACCCAAACCCTAACCCTAACCCTAAACCAAACCAAAACCCTAACCCTAACTCTAATCCTAACCCCAACCCTAACCCTAACCCTAACCCTAACCCTAATCTTAACCCAAACACTAACCCAAACCCAAACCCAAAACCTATCCCTAACCCTAACCCTAACCCTAATTCAAACTCTAACCCTAACTCTAACCCTAACTCAAACCCTAAACCAAACCCTAATGCAAACCCTAACCCAAACCCTAACAATAACCCTAACCCTAACCCTATTCCTAACACTAACCCTAACACTAACCCTAACCCTAACCCTATTCCTAACCCTAACCCTAAACCCTTACCCTAACCAATACCCTAAACATAACCCTCACGCTAACCCTAACCCTAACCCAAACACTAACACTAACCCTAACCCTAACCAAAACCCTAACCCTAACCCTAACCTTAACCCAAACCAAAACCCTAACCCTAACTCTAATCCTAACTCTAACCCTAATCAAAACCCTAACATTAACCCTAACCCTCACCCTAACCCTATTCCTAACCTTAACCCTAAACCTAAACTTAACTCAAAACCTAAACTTAAATCTAACCCAAACCCTAACCCTAACTCAAACCCTAACCCTAAGACAAACCCTAACCCTAAAACTAACCCTAACCCAAATCCTAAACCTAACACTAACCCTAACCCAGACCCTAAACCTAACACTAACACTTACCCTAAGGCTAACCCAAAACCTAACCCTAAACCTAACCGAAACCAAAAGCCTAACCCTAACTCTAATCCTAACCCTAACCCTAATCATAACCCTTACCCTAACACTAACCCAAACCCTAAACCTAACCCTAATCCTAACTCTAACCCTAACCCTAATCGTAACCCTAAACCTAACCCTAACCCACACTCAACCCCTAACTCTAACCCTAACACTAACCGAAACCCTAACTCAAACCCTAACCCTAACCCTAACACAAAACCTAACCCTAAACCTAACCCTAACCCTTTTCCTAACCCTAACACAAACCCTAACAATAATCCTAAACCTAAACCTATTCCTAAACCTAACCCTAACCCTAACCCTAACCCTAACCCTAATCCTAACCCTAACCCTAACCCAAACCCTAACACTAACCCAAACCATAACACTAACCCTAAACCAATCGAAAACCCTAAACCTAACTCTAATCCTAACCCTAACCCTAACCCTAACCATAACCCTAACCCTAACCTTAACCCAAAGACTAACCCAAACCCAAACCCAAAACCAATCCCTAAACCTAACCCTAACCCTAACTCAAACTCTAACCCTAACTCTAACCCTAACTCAAACCCTAAACCAAACCCTAATGCAAACCCTAACCGAAACCCTAACAATAACGCTAACCCTAACCCTATTCCTAACACTAACCCTAACCCTAACCCTAACCCTAACCCTATTCCTAACCCTAACCCTAAACCCTTACCCTAACCAATACCCTAAACATAACCCTCATGCTAACCCTAACCCTAACCCAAACCCTAACACTAACCCTAACCCTAACCAAAACCCTAACCCTAACCCTAACCTTGACCCAAACCAAAACCCTAAAACTAACTCTAATCCTAACTCTAACCCTAATCAAAACCCTAACATTAACCCTAACCCTCACCCTTACCCTATTCCTAACCTTAGCCCTAAACTTAAACTTAACTCAAAACCTAACCTTAAATCTAACCCAAACCCTAACCCTAACCCAAACCCTAACCCTAAACCTAACCCTAACCCTTTTCGTAACCCTAACACAAACCCTAACAATAATCCTAACCCTAACCCTATTTCTAAACCTAACCCTAACCCTAAACCTAACCCTAATCCTAACCCTAACCCTAACCCAAAAACTAAACCTAACCCTAACCCAAACCCTAACCCTAACACTAATCCTAATCCTAACCCTAACGTTAACCCTAACTCAAACCCTAACCCTAACCCAAACCCGAACCCTAACACTAACCATAACCCTAATCCTAAACCTAACACTAACCCTAACCCTAACACTAACCCTAACCCTAACCCTAACCCTAACCCAAACCCTAACCCTTACCCAAACCCTAAACCTAAACCTAACCCTAATCCTAATCCTAACCCTAACCCTAACCCAAAAACTAACCCTAATTCGAACCCTAACCCAAACCCTAATCCTCACCCTAACGCTAACCCAAACCATAAACCTAACCCTATTCCTAACCCTAAACCTAAACCTACCCTTAACCCAAACCCTAACCCAAACCCTAACCCTAACCCTAACCCTAACCATAAGCCAAACCCAAACCCTAACCCAAATCCTAACCCTAACCCTAACCCTAACCCTAACCCTAACTCAAACACTAACCCTAACCCTAACCCAAAACCTAACCCTAAACCTAACACTAACCCTTATCCTAACCCTAAACCAAACCCAAAAAAAAACACAAACCCTAAACCAAACCCTAACCCTAACCCTAACCCTAACCCTTACACAAACCCTAAACCTAAACCTAACCCTAATCTAATCCTAACCCTAACCCTAACCCAAAAACAAACCCTAACTCTAACTCTACCCCAAACACTAATCCTAACCCTAACCCTAACCCAAAACCTAACCCTAACCCTATTCCTAACCCTAACCCTAAACCTAACCTTATCCCTAACTCTAACCCACACCCTTACCCAAAACTTAACCCTAGCTCAAACTCTAACCCTAACTCGAACCTTAACACTAACACTAACACTAGCCCAAATTCTAACAAAAACCCTAACACTAGTCCTAACACTAACCCTATCCCTAACCCTAACCCTAACCCCATTCCTAACCCTAACCATAAACCCTAAGCCTAACCAATACCCTAAACATAATCTTCACGCTAACCCTAACCCTAACCCAAACCCTAACCCTAACCCTAAACCTAACCAAAAACCTAAACCTAACCCGAACCCTAACCCTAACCCAAACTCTAACCCTAACACTAACCCTAAACCTAACACTAACCCAAATCCTAACCCTAACATTAACCCAAACCAAAACCCTAAACCTAACTCTAATCCTAACCCTAACCCTAATCAAAACCCTAACATTAAACCTAACCCTAACCCTATCCCAAAACCTAAACCTAACCCTAATCCTAACCCTAATCCTAACCCTAACCCTAACCCTAATCCTAACCCTAACCCTAACCCTAACACAAATCCAACCCCTAACCCTAACCCTAACCCTAATCCTAATTCTAACCCGAACCCAAACCATAACCCTAACCCTAATCCTAACCCTATCCCTAACCCTAACACTAACCCTAACCCAAAACCACACCGTAACCACAAACCTATCTCAAACCCTAACCTTAAACCTAACCCAAACCCAAACCCTAACCCTAAACTTAACCCTAAACCAAACCCTAAACCTAAACCTAACCCTAACCCTAACTCTAACCCTAACCCTATTGCTAATCCTAACCCTAACCCTAACTTTAAACCAAATCCTAACCCAAACCCTAACCCTAAACCTAACCCTAACCCAAACGCTAACCCTCACCCTAAACCTAAGCCAATCCATAATCTTAACCCTAATCCTAATCCTAACCCTAACGCTAACCCTAACACAAATTCTAACCCTAACCCAAACCCTAAACCTAATACTAAACCTAACCCTAAGCCTATCCCAAACCCTAACCCTAACCCTAATTCTAATCCTAACCCAAACCCAAACCCTAACACTAACCCAAACCATAAACCTAACCCTAACCTTAACCCTAATGCTAACCCAAAACCTAATTCAAACTCAAACCCTAACCCTAACCCTAAACCTAACCCTAACCCAAACCCTAACATTAACCCTAACCCTACCCCTAATCCTAACCCTAATCCTAACCCTAACCCAAACCCTAAACCTAATCCTAACAGTAAGCCCTAAACCTAAACCTAATGCTAACCCTAAACCTAACCCAAACACAAACCCTAAACTTAACCCTAATCGTAACCCTAATACTAACCCTAACCCTAATCCACACCCTAACCCTAACACTAACCCTAACTCTAACCCTAAACCTAATCCTAACCGAAACCCAAACCCTAACCCTAACCCTAACCCAAACCCTAACCCTAAACCTAACCCTAAACCTTTTCCTAACCCTAACACAAACCCTAACAATAATCCTAACCCTAACCCTATTCCTAAATCTAACCCTAACCCTAACCCTAACCCTAATCCTAACCCTAACCCTAACCCAAAAACTAACCCTAACCCTAACCCAAACCCTAAACCTAACACTAATCCTAATCCTAACCCTAACGTTAACCCTAACTCAAACCCTAACCCTAACCCAAACCCTAACCCTAACACTAACCATAACCCTAATCCTAAACCTAACACTAACCCTAAGCCTAACACTAACCCTAACCCTAACCCTAACCCTAACCCTAACCCTAACCCTATTCCTAACACTAACCCTAACCCTAACCCTAACCCTAAACCTATTAATAACCCTAACCCTAAACCCTAACCCTAAACAATACCCTAAACAAAACCGTCACGCTAACCCTAACCCTAACCCAAACCCTAACCCTAACCCTAAACCTAACCAAAAACCTAAATCTAACCCTAAACCTAACCCTAACCCAAACCCTAACCCTAAAATTAACCCTAACCCTAACACTAGCCCAAAGCCTAACCCTAACATTAACCCAAACCAAAACCCTAGACTTATCTCTAATCCTTGCCCTATCCCTAATCAAAACCCAAACAATAAACCTAACCCTAACCCTAACCCAAAACCTAAACCTAACCCTAATCCTAACCCTAACCCGAACCCTAATCCTAACCCTAACCCTAACCCTAACACAAACCCAACCCCTAACCCTAACCCTATCCCTAACCCAAACCCTAACTCTAAACCTAACCCTAACTCAAACCCTAACCCTAACCGTAACCCTAACCCAAACCCTAACCCTAAATCTAACCCTAACCCTAATCCTAACCCTAACCCTAACCCAAAAACTAACCCTAACAATAACCCAAACCCTAACCCTAACCCTAACCCTAATCCTAACCCAAACCCTAACACTAACCCAAACCCTAACCCTAACCCTAAACCAAACCAAAACCCTAACCCTAACTCTAATCCTAACCCTAACCCTAACCTAACCCTAACCCTAACTCAAACCCTAAACCTAACCCTAACTCAAACCCTAAACCTAAACCTAACCCTAACCCTAACCCTAACCATAACTCTAACCCAAACCCTAACACTAACCCAAACCCTAACCCTAACCCTAAACCAAACCAAAACCCTAACCCTAACTCTAATTCTAGCCCTAACCCTAACCCTAACCCTAACCCTAATCTTTACCCAAACACCAACCCAAACCCAAATCCACAACCTATCCCTAACCCTAACCCTAACCCTAATTCAAACTCTAACCCTAACTCTAACCCTAACTCAAACCCTAAACCAAACCCTAATGCAAACCCTAACCCAAACCCTAACAATAACCCTAACCCTAACCCTATTCCTAACACTAACCCTAACCCTAACCCTAACCCTAACCCTATTCCTAACCCTAACCCTAAACCCTTACCCTAACCAATACCCTAAACATAACCCTCACGCTAACCCTAACCCTAACCCAAACACTAACACTAACCCTAAACCTAACCAAAACCCTAACCCTAACCCTAACCTTAACCCAAACCAAAACCCTAACCCTAACTCTAATCCTAACTCTAACCCTAATCAAAACCCTAACATTAACCCTAACCCTCACCCTAACCCTATTCCTAACCTTAACCCTAAACCTAAACTTAACTCAAAACCTAAACTTAAATCTAACCCAAACCCTAACCCTAACTCAAACCCTAACCCTAAGACAAACACTAACCCTAAAACTAACCCTAACCCAAATCCTAAACCTAACACTAACCCTAACCCAGACCCTAAACCTAACACTAACACTTACCCTAAGGCTAACCCAAAACCTAACCCTAAACCTAACCGAAACCAAAAGCCTAACCCTAACTCTAATCCTAACCCTAACCCTAATCATAACCCTAACCCTAACACTAACCCAAACCCTAAACCTAACCCTAATCCTAACTCTAACCCTAACCCTAATCGTAACCCTAAACCTAACCCTAACCCACACTCAACCCCTAACTCTAACCCTAACACTAACCGAAACCCTAACTCAAACCCTAACCCTAACCCTAACACAAAACCTAACCCTAAACCTAACCCTAACCCTTTTCCTAACCCTAACACAAACCCTAACAATAATCCTAAACCTAAACCTATTCCTAAACCTAACCCTAACCCTAACCCTAACCCTAACCCTAATCCTAACCCTAACCCTAACCCAAACCCTAACACTAACCCAAACCATAACACTAACCCTAAACCAATCGAAAACCCTAAACCTAACTCTAATCCTAACCCTAACCCTAACCCTAACCATAACCCTAACCCTAACCTTAACCCAAAGACTAACCCAAACCCAAACCCAAAACCAATCCCTAAACCTAACCCTAACCCTAACTCAAACTCTAACCCTAACTCTAACCCTAACTCAAACCCTAAACCAAACCCTAATGCAAACCCTAACCGAAACCCTAACAATAACGCTAACCCTAACCCTATTCCTAACACTAACCCTAACCCTAACCCTAACCCTAACCCTATTCCTAACCCTAACCCTAAACCCTTACCCTAACCAATACACTAAACATAACCCTCATGCTAACCCTAACCCTAACCCAAACCCTAACACTAACCCTAACCCTAACCAAAACCCTAACCCTAACCCTAACCTTGACCCAAACCAAAACCCTAAAACTAACTCTAATCCTAACTCTAACCCTAATCAAAACCCTAACATTAACCCTAACCCTCACCCTTACCCTATTCCTAACCTTAACCCTAAACCTAAACTTAACTCAAAACCTAACCTTAAATCTAACCCAAACCCTAACCCTAACCCAAACCCTAACCCTAAACCTAACCCTAACCCTTTTCGTAACCCTAACACAAACCCTAACAATAATCCTAACCCTAACCCTATTTCTAAACCTAACCCTAACCCTAAACCTAACCCTAATCCTAACCCTAACCCTAACCCAAAAACTAAACCTAACCCTAACCCAAACCCTAACCCTAACACTAATCCTAATCCTAACCCTAACGTTAACCCTAACTCAAACCCTAACCCTAACCCAAACCCGAACCCTAACACTAACCATAACCCTAATCCTAAACCTAACACTAACCCTAACCCTAACACTAACCCTAACCCTAACCCTAACCCTAACCCAAACCCTAACCCTTACCCAAACCCTAAACCTAAACCTAACCCTAACCCTAATCCTAACCCTAACCCTCACCGAAACACTAACCATAATTCGAACCCTAACCCAAACCCTCATCCTCACCCTAACGCTAACCCAAACCATAAACCTACCCCTATTCCTAACCCTCAACCTAAACCTCCCCTTAACCCAAACCCTAACCCAAACCCTAACCCTAACCCTAACCCTAACCATAAGCCAAACCCAAACCCTAACCCAAATCCTAACCCTAACCCTAACCCTAACCCTAACCCTAACTCAAACACTAACCCTAACCCTAACCCAAAACCTAACCCTAAACCTAACTCTAACCCTTATCCTAACCCTAAACCTAACCCAAAAAATAACACTAACCCTAAACCAAACCCTAACCCTAACCCTAACCCTAACCCTTACACAAACCCTAAACCTAAACCTAACCCTAATCTAATCCTAACCCTAACCCTAACCCAAAAACAAACCCTAACTCGAACACTACCCCAAACACTAATCCTAACCCTAACCCTAACCCAAAACCTAACCCTAACCCTATTCCTAACCCTAACCCTAAACCTAACCTTAACCCAAACCCTAACCCACACCCTAACCCTAAACTTAACCCTAACTCAAACTCTAACCCTAACTCGAACCTTAACCCTAACCCAAACACTAACCCAAAATCTAACAATAACCCTAACACTATTCCTAACACTAACCCTATCCCTAACCCTAACCCTAACCCCATTCCTAACCCTAACCATAAACCCTAAGCCTAACCAATACCCTAAACATAATCTTCACGCTAACCCTAACCCTAACCCAAACCCTAACCCTAACCCTAAACCTAACCAAAAACCTAAACCTAACCCGAACCCTAACCCTAACCCAAACTCTAACCCTAACACTAACCCTAAACCTAACACTAACCCAAATCCTAACCCTAACATTAACCCAAACCAAAACCCTAAACCTAACTCTAATCCTAACCCTAACCCTAATCAAAACCCTAACATTAAACCTAACCCTAACCCTATCCCAAAACCTAAACCTAACCCTAATCCTAACCCTAACCCTAACCCTAATCCTAACCCTAACCCTAACCCTAACACAAATCCAACCCCTAACCCTAACCCTAACCCTAATCCTAATTCTAACCCGAACCCAAACCATAACCCTAACCCTAATCCTAACCCTATCCCTAACCCTAACACTAACCCTAACCCAAAACCACACCGTAACCACAAACATAACTCAAACCCTAAACTTAAACCTAACCCAAACCCAAACCCTAAGCATAACCTTAACCCTAAACCAAAACCTAAACCTAAACCTAACCCTAAGACTAACCCAAACCCTATTGCTAATCCTAACCCTAACCCTACCTTTAAACCAAATACTAAGCCAAACCCTAACCCTAAACCTAACCCTAACCCAAACGCTAACCCTCACCCTAAACCTAAGCCAATCCCTAATCTTAACCCTAATCCTAATCCTAACCCTAACGCTAACCCTAACACAAATTCTAACCCTAACCCAAACCCTAAACCTAACACTAAACCTAACCCTAAGCCTATCCCAAACCCTAACCCTAACCCTAATTCTAATCCTAACCCAAACCCTAACCCTAACACTAACCCAAAACATAAACCTAACCCTAACCTTAACCCTAATGCTAACCCTAAACCTAATTCAAACTCAAACCCTAACCCTAACCCTAAACCTAACCCTAACCCAAACCCTAACATTAACCCTAACCCTACCCCTAATCCTAACCCTAATCCTAACCCTAACCCAAACCCTAAACCTAATCCTAACAGTAAGCCCTAAACCTAAACCTAATGCTAACCCTAAACTTAACCCAAACACAAACCCTAAACTTAACCCTAATCGTAACCCTAATACTAACCCTAACCCTAATCCACACCCTAACCCTAACACTAACCCTAACTCTAACCCTAAACCTAATCCTAACCGAAACCCAAACCCTAACCCTAACCCTAACCCAAACCCTAACCCTAAACCTAACCCTAACCCTTTTCCTAACCCTAACACAAACCCTAACAATAATCCTAACCCTAACCCTATTCCTAAATCTAACCCTAACCCTAACCCTAACCCGAATCCTAACCCTAACCCTAACCCAAAAACTAACCCTAACCCTAACCCAAACCCTAAACCTAACACTAATCCTAATCCTAACCCTAACGTTAACCCTAACTCAAACCCTAACCCTAACCCAAACCCTAACCCTAACACTAACCATAACCCTAATCCTAAACCTAACACTAACCCTAACCCTAACACTAACCCTAACCCTAACCCTAACCCTAACCCTAACCCTATTCCTAACACTAACCCTAACCCTAACCCTATTCCTAACTCTAACCCTAACCCTAACCCTAACCCTAAACCTATTAATAACCCTAACCCTAAACCCTAACCCTAAACAATACCCTAAACAAAACCTTCACGCTAACCCTAACCCTAACCCAAACCCTAACCCTAACCCTAAACCTAACCAAAAACCTAAACCTAACCCTAAACCTAACCCTAACCCAAACCCTAACCCTAAAATTAACCCTAACCCTAACACTAACCCAAATCCTAACCCTAACATTAACCCAAACCAAAAACCTAAACTTAACTCTAATACTAACCCTAACCCTAATCAAAACCCAAACATTAAAACTAACCCTAACCCTAACCCAAAACCTAAACCTAACCCTAATCCTAACCCTAACCCTAACCCTAATCCTAACCCTAACCCTAACCCTAACACAAACCCAACCCCTAAAACTAACCCTAACCCTAACCCAAACCCTATCTCTAAACCTAACCCTAACTCAAACCCTAACCCTAACCCTAACCCTAACCCAAACCCTAACCAAAAATCTAACCCTAACCCTAATCCTAACCCTAATCCTAACCCAAAAACTAACCCTAACAATAACCCAAACCCTAACCCTAACCCTAACCCTAACCCAAACCCTAACACTAACCCAAACCCTAACCCTAAATCAAACCAAAACCCTAACCCTAACTCTAATCCTAACCCTAACCCTAACCCTAACCCTAACCCTAACTCAAACCCTAAACCTAACCCTAACTCAAACCCTAAAACTAAACCTAACCCTAACCCTAACCCTAACCCTAACCCAAACCCTAACACTAATCCAAACCCTAACCCTAACCCTAAACCAAACCAAAACCCTAACCCTAACTCTAATCCTAACCCTAACCCTAACCCTAACCCTAACCCTAACCTTAACCCAAACACTAACTCAAACCCAAACCCAAAACCTATCCCTAACCCTAACCCTAACCCTAATTCAAACTCTAACCCTAACTCAAACCCTAAACCAAACCCTAATGCAAACCCTAACCCAAACCCTAACAATAACCCTAACCCTAACCCTATTCCTAACACTAACCCTAACCCTAACCCTAACCCTAACCCTATTCCTAACCCTAACCCTAAACCCTTACCCTAACAAATACCCTAAACATAACCCTCACGCTAAACCTAACCCTAACCCAAACACTAACACTAACCCTAACCCTAACCAAAACCCTAACCCTAACCCTAACCTTAACCCAAACCAAAACCCTAACCCTAACTCTAATCCTAACTCTAACCCTAATCAAAACCCTAACATTAACCCTAACCCTCACCCTAACCCTATTCCTAACCTTAACCCTAAACCTAAACTTAACTCAAAACCTAAACTTAAATCTAACCCAAACCCTAACCCTAACTCAAACCCTAACCCTAAGACAAACCCTAACCCTAAAACTAACCCTAACCCAAATCCTAAACCTAACACTAACCCTAACCCAGACCCTAACCCTAACACTAACGCTTACCCTAAGGCTAACCCAAAACCTAACCCTAAACCTAACCGAAACCAAAAGCCTCACCCTAACTCTAATCCTAACCCTAACCCTAATCATAACCCTAACCCTAACACTACCCCAAACCCTAAATCTAATCCTAATCCTAACTCTAACCCAAACCCTAATCGTAACCCTAAACCTAACCCTAACACACACCCAACCCCTAACTCTAACCCTAACCCTAACCGAAACCCTAACTCAAACCCTAACCCTAACCCTAACACAAAACCTAACCCTAAACCTAACCCTAACCCTTTTCCTAACCCTAACACAAACCCTAACAATAATCCTAAACCTAAACCTATTCCTAAACCTAACCCTAACCCTAACCCTAATCCTAATCCTAACCCTAACCCTAACCCAAAAACTAACCTTTACCCTAACCCAAACCCTAACCCTAACACTAATCCTAATCCTAACCCTAACGTTAACCCTAACTCAAACCCTAACCCTAACCCAAACCCTAACCCTAACACTAACCATAACCCTAATCCTAAACCTAACACTAACCGTAAACCTAACCCTAACACTAACCCTAACCCTAAACCTAACCCTAACCCAAACCCTAACCCTTACCCAAACCCTAAACCTAAACCTAAACCTAACCCTAATCCTAACCCTAACCCTAACCCAAAAACAAACCCTAACTCGAACCCTAACCCAAACCCTAATCCTCACCCTAACGCTAACCCAAACCCTAAACCTAACCCTATTCCTAACCCTAAACCTAAACCTAACCTTAACCCAAACCCTAACCCAAAACCTAACCCTAACCCTAACTCAAACTATAACCCTAACTCGAACCCTAACCCTAACCCAAACACTAACCCAAACCCTAACAATAACCCTAACCCTATTCCTAACACTAACCCTAACCCTAACCCTAACACTAACCCTAACCCTATTCCTAACCCTAACCCTAAACCCTAAGCCTAACCAATACCCTAAAGATAACCTTCACGCTAACCCTGACCCTAACCCAAACCCTAACCCTAACCCTAAACTTAACGAAAAACCTAAACCTAACCCTAACCCAAACCCCAACCCTAAACCTATTCCTAACATTAACCTTAAACGTAAACTTAACCCAAACCCTAACCCAAACCCTAACCCTAAACCTAACCCTAACCATAACCCTAACCCAAACCCTAACCCAAATCCTAACCCTAACCCTAACCCTAACCCTAAACCTAACTCAAACACTAACCCTAACCCTAACCCAAAACCTAACCCTAAACCTAACCCTAACCCGTATCCTAACCCTAAACCTAACCCAAAAAATAACACTAACCCTAAACCAAACCCTAACCCTAACCCTAACCCTAACCCTTACACAAACCCTAAACCTAAACCTAACACCAATCTAATCCTAACCCTAACCCTAACCCAAAAACAAACCCTAACTCGAACTCTACCCCAAATCCTAATCCTAACCCTAACCCCAACCCTAACCCTAAACCTATTCCTAACATTAACCTTAAACCTAACCTTAACCCAAACCCTAACCCACACCCTAACCCTAAACTTAACTCTAATTCAAACTCTAACCCTAACTCGAACCTTAATCCTAACCCAAACACTAACCCAAACCCTAACAATAACCCTAACACTATTCCTAACACTAACCCTAACCTTAACCCTAACCCTAACCCTAACCCTATTCCTAACCCTAACCCTAAACCCTAAGCCTAACCAATACCCTAAACATAATCTTCACGCTAACCCTAACCCTAACCCAAACCCTAACCCTAACCCTAAACCTAACCAAAAACCTAAACCTAACCCTAACCCTAACCCTAACCCAAACTCTAACCCTAACACTAACCCTAACCCTAACACTAACCCAAATCCTAACCCTAACATTAACCCAAACCAAAACCCTAAACCTAACTCTAATCCTAACCCTAACCCTAATCAAAACCCTAACATTAAACCTAACCCTAACCCTATCCCAAAACCTAAACCTAACCCTAATCCTAACCCTAACCCTAACCCTAATCCTAACCCTAACCCTAACCCTAACACAAATCCAACCCCTAACACTAACCCTAACCCTAATCCTAATTCTAACCCGAAACCAAACCATAACCCTAACCCTAACCCTAACCCTAAACCTAACATTAACCCTAACCCTAAACCAAACCCTAACTCTAACCCTAAACCTAACCCTAACCCTAATCCTAACCCTATCCCTAACCCTAACACTAACCCTAACCCAAAACCACACCGTAACCACAAACCTAACTCAAACCCTAACCTTAAACCTAACCCAAACCCAAACCCTAACCCTAACCTTAACCCTAAACCAAACCCTGAACCTAAACCTAACCCTAACCCTAACCCTTACCCTAACCCTATTGCTAATCCTAACCCTAACCCTAACTTTAAACCAAATCCTAACCCAAACCCTAACCCTAAACCTAACCCTAACCCAAACGCTAACCATCACCCTAAACCTAAGCCAATCCCTAATCTTAACCCTAATCCTAATCCTAACCCTAACGCTAACCCTAACACAAATTCTAACCCTAACCCAAACCCTAAACCTAACACTAAACCTAACCCTAAGCCTATCCCAAACCCTAACCCTAACCCTAATTCTAATCCTAACCCAAACCCTAACCCTAACACTAACCCAAAACATAAACCTAACCCTAACCTTAACCCTAATGCTAACCCTAAACCTAATTCAAACTCAAACCCTAACCCTAACCCTAAACCTAACCCTAACCCAAACCCTAACATTAACCCTAACCCTACCCCTAATCCTAACCCTAATCCTAACCCTAACCCAAACCCTAAACCTAATCCTAACAGTAAGCCCTAAACCTAAACCTAATGCTAACCCTAAACTTAACCCAAACACAAACCCTAAACTTAACCCTAATCGTAACCCTAATACTAACCCTAACCCTAATCCACACCCTAACCCTAACACTAACCCTAACTCTAACCCTAAACCTAATCCTAACCGAAACCCAAACCCTAACCCTAACCCTAACCCAAACCCTAACCCTAAACCTAACCCTAACCCTTTTCCTAACCCTAACACAAACCCTAACAATAATCCTAACCCTAACCCTATTCCTAAATCTAACCCTAACCCTAACCCTAACCCGAATCCTAACCCTAACCCTAACCCAAAAACTAACCCTAACCCTAACCCAAACCCTAAACCTAACACTAATCCTAATCCTAACCCTAACGTTAACCCTAACTCAAACCCTAACCCTAACCCAAACCCTAACCCTAACACTAACCATAACCCTAATCCTAAACCTAACACTAACCCTAACCCTAACACTAACCCTAACCCTAACCCTAACCCTAACCCTAACCCTATTCCTAACACTAACCCTAACCCTAACCCTATTCCTAACTCTAACCCTAACCCTAACCCTAACCCTAAACCTATTAATAACCCTAACCCTAAACCCTAACCCTAAACAATACCCTAAACAAAACCTTCACGCTAACCCTAACCCTAACCCAAACCCTAACCCTAACCCTAAACCTAACCAAAAACCTAAACCTAACCCGAAACCTAACCCTAACCCAAACCCTAACCCTAAAATTAACCCTAACCCTAACACTAACCCAAATCCTAACCCTAACATTAACCTAAACCAAAAACCTAAACTTAACTCTAATACTAACCCTAACCCTAATCAAAACCCAAACATTAAAACTAACCCTAACCCTAACCCAAAACCTAAACCTAACCCTAATCCTAACCCTAACCCTAACCCTAATCCTAACCCTAACCCTAACCCTAACACAAACCCAACCCCTAAAACTAACCCTAACCCTAACCCAAACCCTATCTCTAAACCTAACCCTAACTCAAACCCTAACCCTAACCCTAACCCTAACCCAAACCCTAACCAAAAATCTAACCCTAACCCTAATCCTAACCCTAATCCTAACCCAAAAACTAACCCTAACAATAACCCAAACCCTAACCCTAACCCTAACCCTAACCCAAACCCTAACACTAACCCAAACCCTAACCCTAAATCAAACCAAAACCCTAACCCTAACTCTAATCCTAACCCTAACCCTAACCCTAACCCTAACCCTAACTCAAACCCTAAACCTAACCCTAACTCAAACCCTAAAACTAAACCTAACCCTAACCCTAACCCTAACCCTAACCCAAACCCTAACACTAATCCAAACCCTAACCCTAACCCTAAACCAAACCAAAACCCTAACCCTAACTCTAATCCTAACCCTAACCCTAACCCTAACCCTAACCCTAACCTTAACCCAAACACTAACTCAAACCCAAACCCAAAACCTATCCCTAACCCTAACCCTAACCCTAATTCAAACTCTAACCCTAACTCAAACCCTAAACCAAACCCTAATGCAAACCCTAACCCAAACCCTAACAATAACCCTAACCCTAACCCTATTCCTAACACTAACCCTAACCCTAACCCTAACCCTAACCCTATTCCTAACCCTAACCCTAAACCCTTACCCTAACAAATACCCTAAACATAACCCTCACGCTAAACCTAACCCTAACCCAAACACTAACACTAACCCTAACCCTAACCAAAACCCTAACCCTAACCCTAACCTTAACCCAAACCAAAACCCTAACCCTAACTCTAATCCTAACTCTAACCCTAATCAAAACCCTAACATTAACCCTAACCCTCACCCTAACCCTATTCCTAACCTTAACCCTAAACCTAAACTTAACTCAAAACCTAAACTTAAATCTAACCCAAACCCTAACCCTAACTCAAACCCTAACCCTAAGACAAACCCTAACCCTAAAACTAACCCTAACCCAAATCCTAAACCTAACACTAACCCTAACCCAGACCCTAACCCTAACACTAACACTTACCCTAAGGCTAACCCAAAACCTAACCCTAAACCTAACCGAAACCAAAAGCCTCACCCTAACTCTAATCCTAACCCTAACCCTAATCATAACCCTAACCCTAACACTAACCCAAACCCTAAATCTAACCCTAATCCTAACTCTAACCCTAACCCTAATCGTAACCCTAAACCTAACCCTAACCCACACCCAACCCCTAACTCTAACCCTAACCCTAACCGAAACCCTAACTCAAACCCTAACCCTAACCCTAACACAAAACCTAACCCTAAACCTAACCCTAACCCTTTTCCTAACCCTAACACAAACCCTAACAATAATCCTAAACCTAAACCTATTCCTAAACCTAACCCTAACCCTAACCCTAATCCTAATCCTAACCCTAACCCTAACCCAAAAACTAACCTTTACCCTAACCCAAACCCTAACCCTAACACTAATCCTAATCCTAACCCTAACGTTAACCCTAACTCAAACCCTAACCCTAACCCAAACCCTAACCCTAACACTAACCATAACCCTAATCCTAAACCTAACACTAACCGTAAACCTAACCCTAACACTAACCCTAACCCTAAACCTAACCCTAACCCAAACCCTAACCCTTACCCAAACCCTAAACCTAAACCTAAACCTAACCCTAATCCTAACCCTAACCCTAACCCAAAAACAAACCCTAACTCGAACCCTAACCCAAACCCTAATCCTCACCCTAACGCTAACCCAAACCCTAAACCTAACCCTATTCCTAACCCTAAACCTAAACCTAACCTTAACCCAAACCCTAACCCAAAACCTAACCCTAACCCTAACTCAAACTATAACCCTAACTCGAACCCTAACCCTAACCCAAACACTAACCCAAACCCTAACAATAACCCTAACCCTATTCCTAACACTAACCCTAACCCTAACCCTAACACTAACCCTAACCCTATTCCTAACCCTAACCCTAAACCCTAAGCCTAACCAATCCCCTAAAGATAACCTTCACGCTAACCCTGACCCTAACCCAAACCCTACCCCTAACCCTAATCTTAACGAAAAACCTAAACCTAACCCTAACCCAAACCCTAACCCTAAACCTATTCCTAACATTAACCTTAAACGTAAACTTAACCCAAACCCTAACCCAAACCCTAACCCTAAACCTAACCCTAACCATAACCCTAACCCAAACCCTAACCCAAATCCTAACCCTAACCCTAACCCTAACCCTAAACCTAACTCAAACACTAACCCTAACCCTAACCCAAAACCTAACCCTAAACCTAACCCTAACCCGTATCCTAACCCTAAACCTAACCCAAAAAATAACACTAACCCTAAACCAAACCCTAACCCTAACCCTAACCCTAACCCTTACACAAACCCTAAACCTAAACCTAACACCAATCTAATCCTAACCCTAACCCTAACCCAAAAACAAACCCTAACTCGAACTCTACCCCAAATCCTAATCCTAACCCTAACCCAAACCCTAACCCTAAACCTATTCCTAACATTAACCTTAAACCTAACCTTAAGCCAAACCCTACCCCACACCCTAACCCTAAACTTAACTCTAATTCAAACTCTAGCCCTAACTCGAACCTTAATCCTAACCCAAACACTAACCCAAACCCTAACAATAACCCTAACACTATTCCTAACACTAACCCTAACCTTAACCCTAACCCTAACCCTAACCCTATTCCTAACCCTAACCCTAAACCCTAAGCCTAACCAATACCCTAAACATAATCTTCACGCTAACCCTAACCCTAACCCAAACCCTAACCCTAACCCTAAACCTAACCAAAAACCTAAACCTAATCCTAACCCTAACCCTAACCCAAACTCTAACCGTTACACTAACCCTAACGCTAACACTAACCCAAATCCTAACCCTAACATTAACGCAAACCAAAACCCTAAACCTAACTCTAATCCTAACCCTAACCCTAATCAAAACCCTAACATTAAACCTAACCCTAACCCTATCCCAAAACCTAAACCTAACCCTAATCCTAACCCTAACCCTAACCCTAATCCTAACCCTAACCCTAACCCTAACACAAATCCAACCCCTAACACTAACCCTAACCCTAATCCTAATTCTAACCCGAAACCAAACCATAACCCTAACCCTAACCCTAACCCTAAACCTAACATTAACCCTAACCCTAAACCAAACCCTAACTCTAACCCTAAACCTAACCCTAACCCTAATCCTAACCCTATCCCTAACCCTAACACTAACCCTAACCCAAAACCACACCGTAACCACAAACCTAACTCAAACCCTAACCTTAAACCTAACCCAAACCCAAACCCTAACCCTAACCTTAACCCTAAACCAAACCCTGAACCTAAACCTAACCCTAACCCTAACCCTTACCCTAACCCTATTGCTAATCCTAACCCTAACCCTAACTTTAAACCAAATCCTAACCCAAACCCTAACCCTAAACCTAACCCTAACCCAAACGCTAACCATCACCCTAAACCTAAGCCAATCCCTAATCTTAACCCTAATCCTAATCCTAACCCTAACGCTAACCCTAACACAAATTCTAACCCTAACCCAAACCCTAAACCTAACACTAAACCTAACCCTAAGCCTATCCCAAACCCTAACCCTAACCCTAATTCTAATCCTAACCCAAACCCTAACGCTAACACTAACCCAAACCAAAAACCTAAACCCAACCTTAAACCTAATGCTAAACCTAAACCTAATTCAAACTCAAACCCTAACCCAAATACTAAACCTAACCCTAACCCAAACCCTAACCCTAACCCTAACCCTCCCCCTAATCCTAACCCTAATCCTAACCCTAACCCAAACCCTAAACCTAATCCTAACCCTAAGCCCTAAACCTAATCCTAATGCTAACCCTAAACCTAACCCAAACACAAACCCTAAACTTAACCCTAATCGTAACCCTAATACTAACCCTAACCCTAATCCACACCCTAACCCTAACAATAACCCTAACTCTAACCCTAACCCTAATCCTAACCGAAACAAAAACCCTAACCCTAACCGTAACCAAAACACTAACCCTAAACCTAACGCTAAACCTTACCCAAACCCAAATAATAACCCTAACCCGAACCCTAACCCTAACCTAAACCTAACTTTAACCCAAACCCTAACCCTAACCCGAACCCTAAACCTAACCCTAACGCTATCCCTAACCTTAAACCTAACCCAAACCCAAACCCTAAACTTAACCCTAATCGTACACCTAACCCAAAACCAAACCCTAACCCAAACACAAACCTTAACACTAAGCCTAACCCTAACACTATCACTAACCCTAACCCTAACCCTAATCATAACTGAAACCCAAACCCTAACCCTAACCCTAACCTTAACCCTAATGCTAAACCTAATCCTAACTCAAACTCAAACCCTAAACCTAACCCTAACCCTAAACCAAACCCTAACCCTAACCCTAACCCTAACCCTAACCCTAACTCAAACCCTAACCAAAACCTTAATTCTAACCCGAACCCAAAACCTAAACCTAACCCTAACCCAGAGTCTAACCCAAACCCTAGCAATAACCCTAACCCTAACCCTATTCCTAACCCTAACCGTAACACTAACCATACCCTAACCCTATTCCTAAGGCTAACCCTAACCCTAACCTTAACCCAAACCCTAACCCTAAACCTAACCCTAACACAAACCCTAATCAAACCCTAAACCTAACCCAAACCCTAACCCTAACACTAACCCTAACCGTAACCCTAAACCTAACCCTAACCTTAACCCAAAAAGTAAACCTAACCCTAAACCTAACCCTAACCCAAAACCTAACCCTAACCCAAATCCTAATCCTAACCCTAACCCTAATCCTAAACCTAACTCTAACCCTAACCCAAACCCTAACCCTAACCCTAACCCTAACCCAAACCCTAACCCTAACCGTAACCCTGAAACAAACCATAACACTAACCCAATTCTTAACCCTAATGCTATCCCTAAACATAACTCAAACTCAAACCTAACCCTAAACCTAACCCTAACCCAAACACTAACCCTAACACGAACCTAACCCTAACTCAAACCCTAACCATAACCCTAACCCTAACCCTAACCCAAACCCTAACCCTAACACTAACCGTAAACCTAACACTAACCCAAATCCTAACCCTAACCCTAACCCAAACCAAAACCCTAACCCTAACTCTAACTCTAATCCTAAACCTAACCCTAATCCTAACCCTAACCCTAACCCTAATCCTAACGCTAATCCTAACCCTAACACAAACCCAACCTCTAACACTAACCCTAACCCTAACCCAAACCCTAACCCTAACCCTAACCCTAACTCAAACCCTAAACCTAACCCTTACCCTAACTCAAACCCTAACCCTAACCCTAAAACTAACCCTAACCCAAACCCTAACCCAAATCCTAACCCTAACCCTAACCATTACCCTAACCCTAACCCTAACTCAAACACTAACCCTAACCCTAACCCAAACCCTAACCCTAAACCTAACCCTAACCCTTATCCTAACCCTAAACCTAACCCAAAAAATAACACTAACCCTAAACCAAACCCTAATCCTAACCCTAACCCTAACCCTAACCCAAACTCTAACCCTTACCCGAACCCTAAACCTAAACCTAACCCTAACCCGAATTCTAACCCTAACCCTAAATCAAAAACTAACCCTAACTCGAAACCTAACCCAAACCCTAACCCTAACCCTAAACCTAACCCTAACCCTAACCCTAACAGAAAACCTAAACCTTACCCGAACCCTAAACCTAAACCTAACCCTAACCCGAATCCTAACCCTAACCCTAACCCAAAAACTAACCCTAACTCGAAACCTAACCCAAACCCTAATCCTAACCCTAACCCTAACCCTAACACAAACCCAACCCCTAACCATAACCCTAACCCTGACCCAAACCCTAACCCTAAACCTAACCCTAACTCAAACCCTAATCCTAACTCTAACCCTAACCCAAACCCTAACCCTAAATCTAACCCTAACCCGAATCCTAACCCTAACCCTAACCCAAAAACTAACCCTAACAATAACCCAAACCCTAACCCTAACCCTAACCCTAACCCTAACCCTAACCCAAACCCTAACACTAACCCAAACCCTAACCCTAACCCTAAACCAAACCAAAACCCTAACCCTAACTCTAATCCTAACCCTAACCCTAACCCTAACCCTAACCCTAACTCAAACCCTAACCCTAACCCTAACCCTAACCCAAAACCTAACCCTAAACCTAACCCTAACCCTTATCCTAACCCTAAACCTAACCCAAAAAATAACACTAACCCTAAACCAACCCTAACCCTAAGCCTAACCCTAACCCTAACCCAAATCCTAACCCTTACCCAAACCCTAAACCTAAACCTAACCCTAAACCTAATCCTAACCCTAACCCGAACCCTAACACAAACCCTAATCCTAACCTTAACCCTAAACCAAACCCTAACCCTAACCCTATTCCTAACCATAACCCTAAACCTAAGCTTAACCCAAACACTAACCCAAACCCTAACCCAAACCCTATCCCTAACCCTAACCCTAACTCAAACTCTAACCCTAACTCTAACCCTAACTCAAAACCTAAACCTAACCCTAATCCAAACCCTAACCCAAACCCTAACAATAACCCTAACCCTAACCCTATTCCTAACACTAACCCTAACCCTAACCCTAACCCTAACCCTAACCCTAACCGTATTCCTAACCCTAACCCTAAAACCTTACCCTAACCAATACCCTAAACATAACTCTCACGCTAACCTTAAACCTAACCCAAACCCTAACACTAACCCTAACCCTAACCCAAACCCTAACCCTAACCCTAACCCTAACCCAAACCAAAACCCTAACCCTAACTCTAATCCTAACCCTAACCCTAATCAAAACCCTAAAATTAACCGTAACCCTAACCCTAACCCTATACCTAACCTTAACCCTAAACCTAACCTTAACCCAAAACCTAACCGTAAATCTAACCCAAACCCTAACCCTAACTCAAACCCTAACCCTAAGACAAACCCTAACCCTAACACTAACCCTAACCCAAATTCCAAACCTAACACTAACCCTAACCCAAACCCTAATCCTAACACTAACACTTACCCTAAGACTAACCCAAAACCTAACCCTAAACCTAACCGAAACCAAAAGCCTAACCCTAAGTCTAATCCTAACCCTAACCCTAATCCTAACCCTAAACCTAACACTAACCCAAACCCTAAACCTAACCCTAATCCTAACTCTAACCATAACCCTAATCGTAACCCTAAACCTAACCCTAACCCACAGCCAACCCCTAACTCTAACCCTAACCCTAACCGAAACCCTAACTCAAACCCTAACCCTAACCCTAACCGAAACCGTAACCCTAAACCTAACCCTAACCGTTTTCCTAACCCTAACACAAACCCTAACAATAATCCTAACCCTAACCCTATTCTTAAACCTAACCCTA